>JARQZK010001467.1:220000-340000 GCA_030704885.1 Cynegetis impunctata | reverse complement strand
TGTCTAATCGTATGATCAATTCCCTAAATAAATTGCATTCAGTAACCGATTGTTAGCACGGATTTCGATCGGGTAGATCCACTCTCCATAGTCGAGTACATCTATGAGTGCTTGGATGATGGCCTTTGTGTTGCTGGGCTGTTTTCTGACCTATCGAAAGCATTTGATTGCCTTCGAATTCATTCTGAGTAAGCTATATAACATTTATTTAAGAGGAATTGTACTAGTATGGTTACGTTCCTTCATCACTGATCGTTTAATGGTGGTCTAGGTTCATGAGAGTTGGTCTAGTGAGTATGATGAGGATTTGGGAGTCTTTAGTAGAATAACGTCTTTGCAAACGATACCTCGTTAGCAATTTCGGCACACACACCTGTGGACCTTTCGGATAAGTCTTCTGAATCAATGCAAAACGGAAATCATTTGTTTCAATATAAGAGCTGTATATAATGAAACTTTGAAAGGTTTGAAACTAATAGAGTCACTGTAGTTTCTAAGGATAGCATCAAATTCCTCTGCATTCAGATTGATAGTGAGTTGAGTTAGTGCAAACATGTTGATTTCTTGTGCGGAAAGCTGAATCAAGTCTGTTACGCCATAGGTAGAATTAGAGACTCGTTACCTATTCATGCTGTCATGAATATTTACTATGGTTTATTTTACTATCATAATGGATACAATATTTTACTGTGGGGTAAACTCTATTGATCTAAATAGAGTGTTTTTGGCACAAAAACGTAGTCTGCGCCTAATATTCAACATAAAGCCGATGGCTTCTTGTAAACCGATATTTGTAGGTAAGCGTATTCTCACTGTTTCTTGTATTTATTTATACAAATGTTTACTATATGTGAAAGAGAACGAACACAAATTTATCAATCTTTCTGACTATCATCATTATGATACCAGAAATGAGGGAATTTTATGCATAAGTATGAATCTTCACCATCGTATCAGGGCATTAGTTTTTTAACCACCTGTCACTCAAATTATGTGCATTTAGAAAATATATCAAAAATTTATTATTAATAGAAGCCTTTTACAGTGCGGGTGATTATTTAAACATTAGAATTGAGACTTCTGATATAAAAATGTAGAATTGTTATTTAAATTTTTGTTTTCATTTTGATTGAGTTGTAATTTGGTTTTTTTCCAAACTATTATTATTTGTGAGTATGCATATTTATTGTTGTTGTTATCATTTGTAGGTAGTATATTTAATGTTAACTGAATATTGTCTTGTCCAACTCATTGAAAATTTTCTTACTGGATGAATAAATAATATTATTATTATTATTATAAATGATTCATCAAAATCTACAGCATAAAATTGAATCGCAAATATGTGTCCTATTTAGGGTACATTACTAAGATTAAATGTACTGATCGAGTTCATATGTTTGTAATAATTAATAATAAAATGTTTATTTTCATAAACTCATGATTAATAATTACAATTTTATTACCATTCTATTATTTATTTTTTTTTCAATTAATTACTTTCAAACTTTGTTAATTTATTCAATTGTGTTTGTTATTTAATACATATTTTATTCCAACCGGGTGTCTCACGAAACCTCTCCTATTTTCATTATTAATGCGATGAAATATCCAGTGAAAAGTTCAGTTTAACATATCTTAAATTATAGTGAGGATTTCCAGATCTGCTCATATGTTAAGTTGCCTATTATTCCTTACGAACCCGCCGTACACTTTAATTGTACCAAAAATCGATTCGCTCGGTCGATGCTTACAAACGCAGCACGTGGAGCGTAATTTTCGTCTTTCAGCAACACAAAACCATTTCGTAAACCCTGGATAGTTTCGTAAATTCAATATTGGTCTAGGTGCGCATTACACGCTTTGCCGGGAATTTTGTGTTTTTGAGAACTCCACAATGTTTCTTGGCAGTGATTTAACAAACGTCACTAGTCTATTTTTAAAACACATTATGATGAGACCCTATGTATATGTGTAATGGAAAAGAACATTATACACACGAGCTAATTAGGTTGAGGACTCGAATGTGTATAATATACGCAGTCAAAATTCGAGCTGAAATTCGGCTGATTGGAATATCGCACAAATCCAATCGATAAATTTAATCTGTTTAACGTTTATGAGAATCTGAGTTTTTCAGAGAATTACTCTCGACATTGAAGATCTCGATAAGCTGATACAGCTATTTGATATTTTAAAAATGTTTTCCTCAGGGCCGTAGCCAAGGGGGCGCCAGAGGGGGCTGAGTCCCCTCTGGAATTATTTAAGCCCCCTCTAGAAAAAAAACCAGAATTATTACAAACCAAAAATGTTTATATCTGCGTTGAAACATGAAACTAGCGTAGTTACAAACAAATCTACCTAATTGTGAAACTGACTTAAAATTATTTATTTGCGGTATCTTTCAACCAGCGAAACATGTTCACGTTTTTATCCTAAAATAAAATAGCGACAAACGAGCGGCTACCAACATTGGTAACAAGTATTTTTGCATATAAAATTCACTTATTCTAGCAGTTATTTCATACGTGTTTTGCTGCTAACTTGTCGCCCAAAATCGCAATCATGATTTTTTCGAAACCGCACGAAAAAATAGTGCACCCAACATGTTGCCTACTCGTCCAAAAAATAATAATATGTATTTTCGGGACTTTTTACTTGAATTACTATTACAATCAAAGCCACGATTCTGTTACAAATATCGTTATTTTTAATAAACTGTACACAAAACATCATCATCATCTTTGTATGTGGTTGAAGTTGTGGATTGTTTCTGCTACTGATACATATCAGAATTAAATTCTGCATACATAGCTTTGCTAGGCTCAAATTCTCAAATTTATTGCAAAGTGATCTAATAGACACGACTGAATTTAAAATTTTCAATATCATTTCGTTTCGAATTTCACATTTAACAATATTCATCAATGAAAATATCCTCTCCACGAATGCAGTGGTAAGCTTAGAAGAGTAAATGCAAATAGAGCTAAATCTCTAAACATGAATTGGTAGGCTGCATTTCTTAAATCTATAACCTTACTCCAAAAAGTACTTAATAGGGTTGTCAGGGACTGATTCACCAAACATCTACACTATATACAAAGTTTCTATATTGTATATCTATGTCAGATATTCTATTGGAAGTTACAAAAGTAAATGGCAGCCCAGAAAATTTTGGTCTGTGGACTAGATTTAAAATTACAGCAGGACTAAAACTTCTTATCTTCAGAAAAAAAAAATTTAAATGCGAGGTCATGCGTTTGATGAATTCAAGTTAAAGTATTTCAATAAAATCCACACATTTTCCTTCAATTTCTTCAACCTCTAATATAAAATATTATTAGCCGTTAATTCATTTTTAAACTCAGAATATTATATTTTACTTAAGTGGAAATAGAAACACAACTAAAAACGATTAAGCGCAAACAAGGGACGAAGCAAGAGAGAGAATATTAACTTGGTTTTCTATTTATAAGCTATTTGTTTTATTTATTTAGAGTTTTTTCTATTATGATTTTTTATTTATTATTTTTCATTAGAATAAATTTTTTAATTTTATTCAAACTGTTTTTTAATGAATATTCGTTTTCCAGTATACTTTTCTAGGTAAATAGACAGAAAAAGTTGTATATTCCTGTATTTTTTCATGTATATTTATTTTAGTACTACGTAAAAAACAAGCCCCCTCTAGAATCTGTTTAGCCCTCTCTAGAAAGCAGTGCTGGCTACGGCCCTGGTTTTCCTTGGTATCATTTACGACTTGAAGTATACAGAAAGTTTAATTTTTATTAAATTTTCGTGAAATGAAAATGATTGTTCACTGCAATATGTGCGAATTTGTGATGACGTAATGATTCTACACTAGCAACAATGACTAATAGAGTGAAATTTCTTCTAATGGCTCTGAAAACATATGCAGATCAAGTCCAAGATTGATGTACAATACTCATCATTACGCTAAGTGTCTATTTATGACAAATGTGATAGTCGCGATAGTACTGTCGAGACTAAACTCACAAATGGATTAGGCCGAATGAGAGCAGTCTCGGAGTCACTCGGAAACAAGTACGTGCTAGTATAAGAGACTACAACTGTCACAAGTGGACATGTTCATTTATGCTCTCGTGACCTGAGTCCAGTCTTCCATCATCGTTGGAAGATGTTAGTCAAAGCTGAGACTTGATTTCAATGATTTAAATTAATTCCGACTTTTATTTCGCAAAGAATTACTCTCCACATTTGTACATTGAAGATCTCGTTAAGCTGATACAGCTATGTGATATTTTAAAAATATTCTCCTTAGTATCATTTACGACTTGTGATGACGTAATGATTCTGCACTAGGAACAATAATTAATAAGTTGAACTTATTTGCAAGCAAGGTACTATAATACAATGAACAAATATACATAAGCATTAGTAAGTAGTGATTCGCTTAGGAAAACAAAAATTTGATTTTCACAATTTTTCATCGGGATTAATAAAACGTTTCGCTGCATGCAACTTTATCAGAAAAAAAAACAGTATTTTTACATTCGTCAGATGTCATTAATTTCTTGGCGATACTCCCTCGTTGGCATCGACTACTTATTGATAATTTACTTGAAATTTGTCTAATTGTTGCAAATTTACTTAAAATAGGAATATATTGACGTGTAGGTGACACTTCACCGTTATTGAATAAAGTATAAGGTACTCTATTCTCCATCAAATTCCATATTGGGGTTTTCTAGTAATCCCTTGCCGTTCTTCCTGCATTCGTAATTTATTATTGATGAAAATTGAAAATTGCTTTTCCTTTGAAAACCAATTTATAGTCCTGCAGTGGCCCACATTCATTTCGTTGAAATATACTCAATAATTCTTTGAGTGCAACCAGCAGGAAAGTCCATTGTCTTTGAAATGAACAAAGTAGTGCCTTTCATTTTTTCGTCCAATAAAAGGATAAAAATAGGAGAACAGGCATAAGATTTCACAAAATCTACTGGTTTTTCAGACTTTTACTTAGGTGAACTATTACATCCATGTAATGTAACATAGAAAAAAATTTTGACATCTAGACACATTATTGCCACATTCGTAAATTTTCAATGAGCAGGTAGAATTAACTCTAGCACCTGTATTCAGATAGAAGTCGAACTTTAGTACATATCGTAGTAATCTTGAGAATTAGTTGACAATACGAAAGATATTTGTGGTAGTCAGTACATTAAAAAAACTGAACCCGGTGTGTTTATTCAAACATGTTTCATTAGGAGCTGATCGAAGTCTCCTCATAGATCACTGTTTTAAGAAATCCATAATTGAGAATGTATCGAAAATTAACCAGAAATTAAAAATTTTCCATGGCATTAAAACCATATATGCATTTATGCAATATCACAATGATGATTGTATTGCAAAATCTGAGTATAGATAAAAAAAATCTCTATCGCAGCGAGCTCCATTAGAAAAGCAGGTTTTCGAAACGTATTCCAGTTTAAAAAACCAAGTCATTCAATTATGTTTTTTGTTCCAAATCCAAGAAACAAAATTGCGCCCTCTATCGTGTAAACAATATTTATTTTCTCCTCCGGGAGGTCAACCCCCCAACCAATTTATATCGAAATGAATACCATCCAAGATATCATACCAAAATACCTACATACAAAGTTTCTACCCTATGGTCCCAAAATTGAGCCTTCTATCGTGTAAACAAGATTTATTTCCTCTCCTGGGGGTCAACCCCCCAAGCAATTCGTACCAAAACGAATCCTATCTAATATATCATACGAAACTACCTACTTACAAACTTTCAACCCTATTGCTCCAAAATCATGCCCTTTATCATGTAAACATGATTTATTTCTTCCCCCAGGGGGTTAACCCCCCTACCAATTTACATCGAAATAAATAATATCCAAGATATCATACGAAACTGCCTACATACAAAGTTTCCACCCTATGGTCCCGAAATTGAGCCTTCTATCGTGTAAACAAGATTTTTTTCCTCTCCTGGGGGTCAACCCCCCCAAGCAATTCGTACCAGAACGAATCCTATCTAATATCATACGAAACTACCTACTTACAAACTTTCAATCCTATTGCTCCAAAATCATGCCCTTTATCATGTAAACATGATTTATTTCTTCCCCCAGGGGGTTAACCCCCCCTACCAATTTACATCGAAATAAATAATATCCAAGATATCATACGAAACTGCCTACATACAAAGTTTCCACCCTATGGTCCCAAAATTGAGCCTTCTATCGTGTAAACAAGATTTATTTCCTCTCCTGAGGGTCAACCCCCCAAGCAATTCGTACCAAAACGAATCCTATCTAATATATCATACGAAACTACCTACTTACAAACTTTCAACCCTATTGCTCCAAAATCATGCCCTTTATCATGTAAACATGATTTATTTCTTCCCCCAGGGGGTTAACCCCCCTACCAATTTACATCGAAATAAATAATATCCAAGATATCATACGAAACTGCCTACATACAAAGTTTCCACCCTATGGTCCCGAAATTGAGCCTTCTATCGTGTAAACAAGATTTATTTCCTCTCCTGGGGGTCAACCCCCCCAAGCAATTCGTACCAGAACGAATCCTATCTAATATCATACGAAACTACCTACTTACAAACTTTCAATCCTATTGCTCCAAAATCATGCCCTTTATCATGTAAACATGATTTATTTCTTCCCCCAGGGGGTTAACCCCCCCCACCAATTTACATCGAAATGAATAATATCCAAGATATCATACGAAACTGCCTACATACAAAGTTTCCACCCTATGGTCCCAAAATTGAGCCTTCTATCGTGTAAACAAGATTTATTTCCTCTCCTGAGGGTCAACCCCCCAAGCAATTCGTACCAGAACGAATCCTATCTAATATATCATACGAAACTACCTACTTACAAACTTTCAATCCTATTGCTCCAAAATCATGCCCTTTATCATGTAAACATGATTTATTTCTTCCCCCAGGGAGTTAACCCCCCTACCAATTTGAACCAATACCAATCCCATACAAGATATTTTTCAAAAATACCTACTTTAAATTTTTCAACCCTATTGCTCAAAAATTGCGCCCTTTATCGTGGAAAAAAGATTTATTTTTTCCTCAGGGGGGCCAACCCCCTAACCAATTTGAACCAAAACCAATCTCATCCAAGATATCATACGAAACTACCTATTTAGAAACTTTCAACCCTATTGTTTCAAAATTGCGCTCTTTATCGTGTAAACAACGCTCAAATACATAAGCTTATACATACGAACATATATATATATATATTATATATATATATATATATATATATATATATATATATATATATATATATATATATATATATATATATATATATATATATATATAGAGAGAGAGAGAGAGAGGGAGAGAGAGAGAGAGAGAGGGAGAGAGAGATATGAAACTGAGTTTTTGGTGCCAAGCATCATAAAAAGTCATGAATCTGCAGGATACAAATTTTTTTTCTGCGGAAATTGCAAAGAAATTTGTATTAGTCAAAGGATCCAAAAACACTAGAGGTTAACGTACAATGCAAAAATTGCAACACGGAACAATCCTAACCTTTTTTGTTCTTGGTGTGACTTTGATCTCCAGTTTACAACGATGAAATTTCTGATGATTGCTTTGAAAACCATCCTTACCCAATATGTTATACGTTCAATATTGTTCAGTAATTTCAAATATTTAAACAAATAATTACCGCTGTATTGCTGTTCATTCTAGAAAATTTCATTCAAGTTTGAAGCTTTTCACATTTATGTGAAACTTTTGACTGGCTGAAGTTCAGATTCTTTGGACATAGGTGATTGGAATATTGTCGAATTTGAATATGTCGAGTTTAATGTGGAAACATTGGATCCCTATTCAATGTTTCCACCATTTCATGATGATAATTAATTCCTGTTTGAACTGATGACAGTAACGTCGATTCAGATTTCTGCAGGTACGCTTCGTTGGTTAGTCTTGGCAATCCAAAAATAAAATTCCATGACGTCATTGAGTCTCTGCCAAAAATACCTAGGACGTTTCATATATTGAGTAGGATGAGTTTGTATGTCTGTAAGATAATTGAATAGTAAACCGGATAATGCTATGAAACATTAATTTTCTCTGAAATATAGTCGAGAGGAAACGTCAAAGAACGATAACAATAAAAAATTATACCTACTGTTAACTGTTAACCTAAGAATAAAAATTCATTTTATTGTAGAAAAACGTGGGATGCTTGGAGGCAATTTTTATAATATTTTAATGACAGATTTTGGTAAAAGTAGAACCATTATGAAAATATCTTAAGAAGCAGGAAGCCTCGGTAGACCAGCGGTAAAGTATACCGCTTGTACCGTTTGTGGACCGAGGATTGTGGGTTCGAGTCCCACCTTGCTCTTGGGTGTTGTGTATGTCCGGAATTTAGTGGTTCTAAATATATGATTAAATTGTTGGGTAATGTACATATTTTACAAGCCCATTGGCCGTTCGGAACCGGCGTTAAAATGTAGGTCCCTCGAGTTAAAAATCTTAAGAAGCACCCTAGCTTTTCTATAATAAATGAATTTTTTTTGTTATTTTTTCAAACTATTATTTATTTTCTACTTTTTAGTTTGTTTATCTGCGAAAGCATGTTTTTTAGTTTTTCAAACTATTATTTATTTTCTATTTTGTAATTCTGCTAATTACAAAAGCGTGTTTTTCATTTTTTTTCTATTATTTATCTTTGCTTTTATAGTTTCAAAACTTTTTTAAACAAGTACTTGGCACAAACACACTTTCGAGTATCAGATCGCTAATCCTGAAGGTCTTCATCAGGATAATGAGACACACATTGTCATCGGTCCTTGATAAGTATCAACAAGTTTCAAATCAATCCGACGTTTTGAAGGGGGTGAAAATCACTTTCAAAGATTCCGTTACTTAGATACATACTTTCATACCAAGTTAATAAAAGCGTGTTAAAAACAGCACAAAACTCATTGAGCATTTCGTATTTTATTTGTAAACACTGAAAATATAGATATGTATTGAAATATCCCAGATTATAAAATGACCTTAGATTTCTCATCAAATTAGGCGAATGTTGCTAACGGTAGATTTTATAAGGTAACTTTTTTACGATCCATTTCTACTACTAAATAAACAATCATTAATTTCGATAAGACTCATTCTTAATGGTTCTTACATAGTAATAACAATGTTCAACAATACTGGATGTGAATAAATGAGGCCATCTTGACGGATTTATGGAAGGGTGGAGTGTTTTCTTTATGTAGATACAGTTGACACTTCAGTATCGACACGTATGGTTTTGTGTTATATGGAGAAAACAGCTCCACACACATTATATATATATATATATATATATATATATATATATATATATATATATATATATATACCTATATATATATATATATATATATATATATATATATATATATATATATATATATATATATATATATACGCAGGGTGGGCAATCCATAACTTTCCACCCCGAATTTTGAGCTTTGGGATGGAATAACGGAAAAACGCTCGGACAGGTCAAATTTTGTTGAAAGGGGGACAAATAAGGGTGTTCAAATGAGTTTGATATCACTACCCCTCTAGCTGCAACCCCTAACAGCTCTCATTTTTGAATAGGGAAAAGGGGTCGACCAGCACCTTGTTGGAAAGGCAATTCAATTTCCTGCATGAGTGTATTTTTTCACACGCCGAATTTGGATCTTTGAGATGGAAAAAACGCTCGGACGGGTCGAAAAATGAATTCGATATCACTACCCCTCTAGCCGCTACCACTTAGAGTAATTATTTTTTTTCAAAAGCAATTATTTGTTTCCAACAAAGCTACTCGACCTATTATCTCTATTCAAAAGCAAATTTGTATGCTTAATATTTGTAAATAATTTTCATAATGACAAAAATATGTTTTGATAGTTCAAGTAAAATTTCTTCTAATGGCTCTGAAAACATATGCAGATCAAGTCCAAGATTGGTTTTTTTAATTTTCAATGCATGCAGAAAGATGCACAATACTCATCATTATGCCAAGTGTTCATTTATGACAAAATAGTCTCGTTGTAGTCTCTAGACTAAATTCACAAATGGATAAGGCCGAATGAGAGCAGTCTCGGAGTAACTCGGAGAAAAGCACGTGCAAGTATAAGAGACTACAACTGTCACAAATGGACATGTTCATTTCTGCTCTCGTGATTGAGTCTCCGATCTTGCGTCATTGTTGGAAGATTTTTGTCAGAGCTGAGACTTGCATTGGCAGCATTCAGCAAGCTAAGCCAAGTGTTTAAGTCAAAGACCGCTCAGCATCTCAAGACGAAGGTCTTCAATCAATGTGTCCTCCCAACACTCACTTATGCTTCAGAGACCTGGGTATTAACAAAAACAAACATGGAAACGAGTGGCACAATTGAAATGGGGATGGGCCGGACACTTGGCAAGAAGGGAGAACAAAAGATGGAGTAGAAAAGTGATGGAGTGAAGACCCATGACAGGGAAAAGAAGCCGCGGTAGACCCCGAGCCCGATGGAAGGACGACAAAGTATAAACAGCGGGAACCCGGTGAATCCAAGCAGCCGCAGAGCGCACAGTATGGAGAGGCCAAGGGGAGGCGTACATTCAGAAATGGATATGAGAACGCTGGTGATGATGATGAGACTTGATTGCATTTTTTTATTTGATTCCGATTTTGCTTTCGCAGTGAATATAAATCGGTAAATAAATAAGCAAAAAGAAAGTGTTACAATTAAACATATTGAGATCAAATCAACACGAAATGTTCTTGGTCATTAGAGTCCCAACTAACTGTCTGAAAGTGCAAAGACTAGCATGTCTTTGTATAACAGGAGCAATGAGATCGACTCCAACAGCAGCACTAGAGGTAGTTCTGGACCTCACTCCTCTCCACATCATGGTGAGGAGAACTGCTTGGGGAGCAAACCTCAGGTTGGCTAAAGTTGGACTCAAAGGTGCTGCATACGGTACAAGGGACTCAACCCTTACCGGAAGTGCACACCTTGCTGACCTCCCAACTGACGAAATTACCAGGAAATTTAGTTTCAAGAAATTATTTCGAACGGAACTAAATACCAAGAAGGAATGGAGCATAGAATCCATTCGAGCACTGGAGAAGAACACCATAATATGGTATACGGACGGGTCTAAAACTCCCGAAGGAACTGGAGCAGGAGTCGTTGGGCCTCGTACCAAATACTCAGAACCCATGGGCCAGTTCCCTAGTATTTTTCAAGCGGAAATTCACGCCATAGAAAGGTGCATTCAGTTCAACCTCGATAGGAAATACCGGAACAAGGAAATTGCGATCCTCTCCGATAGCCAAACAGCCATCAAAGCGTTGAGCTCTTATAACATCAACTCAAAGATGGCAGGAACAACAAAGTGATCCTCCTCTGGGTGCCGGGGCACGTCGGAGTGAAGGGTAATGAACAAGCAGACACCCTGGCACGAAAGGGTGCGTCAACGCCACTAATCGGGCCAGAGCCTTTCTGCGGACTTGGAAAATCTTACTTCCAAGAAGAACTCAATAAAGCTGAAGAAGCAATGAGAGCAACATACTGGCAAAGACTTCCAGGACTGAGGCAGGCCAAAGATCTCCTCGGAAAGTTCAACCGAGCAAGATCGAAGACACTGATTAACCTCAGCAAAACTAGTCTAAAGACAATCACAGGATTTCTTACGGGGCATTGCAGACTCAAAGAACACCTAAGGAAGCTAGGTTTAGAGGGGGACAGCACCTGCAGATTCTGCAAGGAACGTCCAGAAACACCTCACCATATACTGATGGAGTGCTATGCTGTGCACCATGAAAGACTGAACACACTGGGATCATACCAGCTGACTGTAGAAGAAATACCACGAATAGACCCCCTTAAAATCCTCAAATTCCTGAAGGTATTGAGGCTTGAGGGGCTGCTGTAAAACGAGAACACATCGAGAAGCAGAAGAAGATGGGGCACAATAGATCTAATAAGGTCGCAGCGCATCGGTCACCATCCAAACATACCAATACCAATACCAACTAACTGTCTCGAGAGCGTAAGTGATTTCAAATGGACAACACTCTGAGACTAATCTCAAGAAATTCTCTCGAGATTTCCTCTCAGGTGGATACTTCTTAGCACTATATTTAATGAAAAATTACAAACCTGTGATGAATAATAAAGATCATGAAAATGTCAGTGTTGAATCCCATAAACCGTTCCGAACAGAAAAGAAAATATCATTGCAAAAACATATAGGAAAAATGTTCACATGAAGAAAACTAATTTGATTTGAGTTCAAGACGCCTTCTCGGAAACTGTTGTGGAATCCAGAATCGCGGTGGGCGTCATTCATTTGAAACGTGAAGTACGAAATTATGAAATTACCTGTATTTCTTTCTATATTGGCCTTCTCCCGATTAAAACAACGTTTGAGAGAAACTCCGTTCAATGCAAGTTCAACGAAGATTAGAGAGCTGATGTCAGTAATTACGACATTTACGTAGGTGGGTCGAATTCTTACAAATAATTTGTTACAGAAGAACAATCTTTAAATATTTCATCAATTAATATTCCAATACATTTTCTATTCGCAGAGATAATCGTCAACAACAAAAACGAAAGGTCTCAGATGAATTTGCCTCGTTGTTATCAATCACATCAATTAAGTACTTCTAGAAAATTCCCCCTAGAATAACAGACTATTGCACTGCATCGGAAGTCTACAGTAACGCGCGGCAGTGTTTTTAAATTCCGTTTTATACCTCCTGGACTTCATTTTCGAGATTTTTTATATGTCTGAAACATTCCCCTGCACATTTCATCATCTCCGGCGGACCCTTTCAGAATAAATGAGCTGAAATGGTATCTGGGGTTGTACCATAGAGATAATACAGATAGAGTAGGCATGCCTATAGGTGGCAGCGTCCTACGGGTAAAAAGAGAAAGAGAATCGGGTAGGTATATTATCTCTCTATCTAGCATTGCTTATGCGCTTCGTTTGTACTCCGTACAAACGAAACATTTTATTCACGTGCTGACATGAATGAGTCCGACGCGCGCGCCAGTAGACAAGGACAGCATACGTATGTCATTCTCTCTCTCTTTCTAAAGGCCGGACGCTCTCGCTTACACACGCTGCTGTAGTATGCCTAATCTATATGTATTACCTCTATGGGTTGTACCCGAGCTAGAACAAAATTTTCAAAATCTGGGCATATTCAGTAAAAGTTTTGACATTTTCAATTTTTGGGCAAACGAGTAGCGGGGAGGTGTATCAGCCGGCAGAAGATGAGGAAATTAATTATGAATATATATGAATTATCCGAAAGCTTCCTAGGGCTTTTTGAAGAGTATATATTTTTTTGAAAACGTTTATTTCAGAAAATATACAAGATACAATATCATTAAGAACTTCTTAAACAGTGTATGAAACACTGGTATCGGAATCAACAACAAATATAACTTCCCTACCTAACAATGGTGTGCGCAACAGTCCTCAATTATAAGCCTAGTTACTAATATTAAATTTCTAAATTAACATTAAACTATGATAACTAAAATAAAAATTCTAAGCCTTATTACTAATATTGAATTTTTCCAAATTAACATTGAACTATGATATTGTAGTACATATACACTTTTCAACATTAACTATGTATAGCCTCAAGTGCTGTTCGAGCTTTTTCAAATATGCAGCATAATTTATGATGTTTTTAAAACGTTTTGGTAATCGATTGTGCCGACATACAGCTCTACTTAATGGATCACTGAGTCCAGTATTACTTCTTACAATTTCTAGTTATATATTATTACTATCTCTTTTATCATGTAGATGGAGATCCCTATTAAACGTTAAAACTGTATTACATTTAATTGTTTCAGTTATTATTTTATGAATATACTTACAATCTTCCAACTCCAGTAACTCACCCAAGCGACATACACCCAACTCCCTGTATAGCTGATCTGTAGGCACAAGCCAATCATTTGAGAAAAGAATCTTTAATACTTTATTCTGTAAAGTTTGCATAGATTTAAACAAAACAACCCCACATGTACCCCATATTGGGTGTTGAAAACAGATTTCACCCCTGAACCCCCTCCAAATTGAGGTACAGGGTTGAAAATTTGAAAATGAATTGAATTGATGCTAAAGATGTGCCTTTTGGGTTTTCCCTGACGGCCGCCATTTGTATGTAGAGATTTCTAGTTTTTTGTGGGTTTTTTTACACCTCCACAGGTACATGAATATGTAGAATCTCGTGGCTATTCCCTTATGATGATTTCTGATCCTCAATTGTTTGTTTATCTCATTGAAATATGTTTTTATTATATGTTTCCAAGAACAATTTTTCCTATAATTCAACATTATTATTACATCAAATTCAGTTTAAAAATGTGGCAATTACTGAAATATTGATGAGTTTAAGAAAAAATTTGACTGACAGTGGTCCCAAAAAAGGCCAGGCAAAATTAACATCCATTCAATAACTTTCTGTTGGGAGTACTACTGAAGTCAACACATTAATTTGTTTGTTTATTCATTTTAATTACTTTAATTAGGAAATGCATGAGGGGAAAATATGACAGTAAGTTGTTTAATTCTACTTAGCGCATAGGTCATTTCTTCAGCAGACCACTGTATTATTTCATACCAACACTTCGATATAATTTATGAAATTTGTTCCATCTTCTACTGAATACCCATGACAGTAAGTTGTTTAATTCTACTTAGCGCATAGGTCATTTCTTCAGCAGACCACTGTATTATTTCATACCAACACTTCGATATAATTTATGAAATCTCTTCAATCTTCTACTGAATACCCATGACAGTAAGTTGTTTAATTCTACTTAGCGCATAGGTCATTTCTTCAGCAGACCACTGTATTATTTCATACCAACACTTCGATATAATTTATGAAATCTGTTCAATCTTCTACTGAATACCCATGACAGTAAGTTGTTTAATTCTACTTAGCGCATAGGTCATTTCTTCAGCAGACCACTGTATTATTTCATACCAACACTTCGATATAATTTATGAAATCTGTTCAATCTTCTACTGAATACCCATGACAGTAAGTTGTTTAATTCTACTTAGCGCATAGGTCATTTCTTCAGCAGACCACTGTATTATTTCATACCAACACTTCGATATAATTTATGAAATCTGTTCAATCTTCTACTGAATACCCATGACAGTAAGTTGTTTAATTCTACTTAGCGCATAGGTCATTTCTTCAGCAGACCACTGTATTATTTCATACCAACACTTCAATATAATTGATGAAATCTGTTCAATCTTCTACTGAATACCCAGATTGAATTTGCAACTTTAAGTATTGCTGCAATCAACGAACGTTTTCTCATAAACTATCGTTGGACAATTAGCTATTGGAAAACATCGTTTTTGTATATTTGCAACACGGATTCCTTCCAGAGAATGATATTTAACTTCAAGATTAATTTACATTTTTTCAAGATAAAATTGAATGTGCTCATATATCAAATTCAATAGAAAGAAGATTGGAAAAAAAATTATTCAAAATTCGTTTTTCGTTTTTATAACTTCTGAAGTGGTTGAAATTGAAAACAGTTTTTTTTCCATTAATCCAAAATTCATTTTTGTTCAAAATCTAACTTCATAAATTCAGAGATACATAATATAATATGTGATCTTTCATCTATATACATAAATTGTTGACCTTTCGTTATAAATATTAACTTCATCAAATTCATTCAAAATAATGAGACTTTTGTAAATTAATGACAAATAACAAAAGTCATCATCGATTAAAATTAATTATAACAATCTTTTCTATTTGACCGAAAATTATTTTCGAGAATATTGTATGAAATAACCATGTGATGATTAGATTATAAAAAGCAGAAACTTTCAGAGGTTTTTTTTGCGGCATCAAGAACCGACGACGTCAGGTGTGCTAGCATTTCTTCTCTCTAAGTTCCTTAGGAAATGTCTCAGTGAAGTTTACCATAACTTATGTGCTGGGGATTGGGGCAAAAAACCAAGCGAGGGGCCACGAGCTAAAGATAGCTTTTGGGCACGTGTGCAGCAGCGAATTAGCTGTGACCAGAGAGGGGTCGGACACGAAAGGGGGCCGGCAGCGTCGCGGCGTCGGCCGTCGTAAGTTGACTCACTGATCTGGACACGCTGAGCGTCTTGTGCGTCGGCAAGATGGTTCCAACGTCGTCTAGCGGTTAGTCACCTCGTGTAAGCCGCCAGGATGGCATGTGCCAACTGGAGAAATTTAGTAGTTGCCAGTGGCGTAACTGCTAATGCCGCTTGTGTTATAAACAAAATTAACCCTAGAGTCGATTTTATTAAGGAAATTAAATACTCTAAAAATTAATTAAAAGCTAGAGTATATATATATATATATATATATATATATATATATATATATATATATATATATAAATACTAAGTAGATGAAAGTTATCGGGTATAGGTCATTGGAAATAAAATTAAACCATTAATCCATTAAATTCTCAATATTTCGCCAAATTTTATTGGCTTCATCAGGAGAAAATCTACGACACAAAATAACAGTTGTAAGCTGAAAATACAAATACAAATATGTGTGAATAAAAACACATATTTGTATTTGTATTTTCAGCTTACAACTGTTATTTTGTGTCGTAGATTTTCTCCTGATGAAGCCAATAAAATTTGGCGAAATATTGAGAATTTAATGGATTAATGGTTTAATTTTATTTCCAAAGACCTATACCCGATAACTTTCATCTACTTAGTATATAAAGGTCGATAAATAACAAAAATTTCTATATATATATATATATATATATATATATATATATATATATATATATATATATATATATATACAATGTGCGAAAACGAAACAAGCCAATTTAATGCCATTTCTTGTTTTGAAAGCAAAAAACGGCCAAATACAGTTTGTTTTCGAGGGGGAAATAATCTGCTAATATTCTCCAACCCCTAAGTTCAAACCTCACAAGGGTTTAAAGTCACACTTAAAATCTTAAAGGGGTCAAGTGATATCTCATTTGAAAGGCCGTTGAAGCCTATTTTTAGATCTTTATCGCTTTGGAATTGTGCCTACAATTAAAATCAAACTTTCGTAACAAAAAAGCATTTCTTGTTTTAAGAACAGAACGTGAGGTTTGTTTTGGTGGGTAAAACAATCTGCGAATATTTTCAAACGCCCAAGTTCCTACCTTAAAATCATAAAAGGAATGAGGGGTCGAGTGGTACATCATTTGAAATAGTACTCAAGCCTCATTTCAATCCTATCTCATTTTTTTCGTTGAAATTTTTAATATTCTTCAGAACAACTATTTCAAATTGACCGCCTGCTCTCATGCAAGAGTACAGGTTATGTTCGAAGCGTTGTCAGACGTTCTGTGAAATTATCTGAGAGCACTAGACTACAATTCGGTGGCATAAGACTGCTACTCTTTCCGGTTGAGTGGGCGTAAACTTTTGTCTTCAGTTGCCCCATAAAAAATCGAGTGACCATTCTATAAAGGATCTACCTGATTCCTCATTGCATTTGAGTTTTTAAGGGTGGAATTCACCCCCACGTGGGGTTGAGAATTAAAAAATATTCGCAGATTATTTCCCTCTAGACAGAACTATATATATATATATATATATATATATATATATATATATACCTACATATAATATATATATATATATATATATATATATATATATATATATATATACCTATATATAATTATATATATATATATATATATATATATATATATATATCTATATATAATATATATATATATATATATATATATATATATATATATATATATATATATATATATACCTATATATATATATATATATATATATATATATATATATAAATATACACATGAGTACAATGTTACTAGTTAATAAATGTAAAAATATTTCATTCCTTCAAACATTTCTTTGATAGTGTTAGTTTATTCCTCTCAAGAAGATGTAATATAGCTTGAAAATCGAAAACAAATTATTTCCGTACATTACAACAACTCAAAGGTAGATGAGGATTTTTTTGTTTTATGTTGTGGTGTAATATGAATCCCTAGTAGGTTTGTGTATCTCACGTGGTCTCTAATTTTGGAAATACAATCCACGCTTCGCTACAATTTCCACTTGCGACTATTTAATATCAACATCGAGTGTCCAACCGTAAATGAGGTCCACTTTAGTGAAATTCAAAGATACCACTCCGAAAAACTTTCGTCATTGTGTAGATTTGAAGTCATCACATCATGAATACGACAGGATATCCATTATACCCCATGTTTATTCAATAAGACAAAAAACCGTTTCTCTGAATGCAAATTTAAATCATATATGAAATTGTATATCGATAATACAGCAGGAGCTTGGCATTAATTATACTGTGGAGATAAAACCAGCAATTTTCCCAGAAGAGCCAAAGATGCAGATCCTTCAATCTTCTAAAGGTTATTAATATTAAATTATGCAGAAACTTTTTGAAAGTTGTATCACATTACCAAGTAAACAGTTAAACCACAATGTGATAATGCATAAGGGCATAACCACCAAGTTCCTGGTATCTATATACTAATATTATGAAGGGGATAATTTTGGATTGATTGGGCCGATACTTGGTGTAAATTAATAAACATATTAAAACAATGGTTAAAAATAACAATTTACACATTTATTATAAGAAATAACGCATGGCGCACGTTTCGGTGGAACTTCACCTTCTTCAGATGCTAATGGCAAACTAACTATGATTCTCTGTTATATCGAAAACAAGAAATGACAAATTATGTAGAAGGGGTAAATACAAAGATGGTTACAAATAATTATTAGAAAAGGAAAAACCAATTCTGAACTGCTAGTCAGGTAGTTCGGTAATTTTGAAAAGATTAAGAAGGGGGCTTGAAGTATGATCGATTTGGCTGTTCAATAGGAGACCGGAATGCTTGTATTTATTTATCTGTAATGATTCTAAAAAATTAAGTTTAATTCCCTTACTTTCAGTATTTAATATTTTAAAATCGAAATTGAATGTGTGATTTTCTTGGATTAAATGGTTTGCATAATGTGAATCCGAACACAAACGTAGCTTTGTTAATCAGAAGTCGGATTCCCATTATGCAAACCATTCAATCCAAGAAAATCACACATTCAATTTCGATTTTAAAATATTAAATACTGAAAGTAAGGGAATTGAACTTAATTTTTTAGAATCATTACAGATAAATAAATACAAGCATTCCGGTCTCCTATTGAATAGCCAAATCGATCATACTTCAAGCCCCCTTCTTAATCTTTTCAAAATTACCGAACTACCTGACTAGCAGTTCAGAATTGGTTTTTCCTTTTCTAATAATTATTTGTAACCATCTTTCTATTTACCCCTTCTACACAATTTGTCATTTCTTGTTTTCGATATTACAGAGAACCATAGTTAGTTTGCCATTAGCATCTGAAGAAGGTGAAGTTCCACCGAAACGTGCGTCATGCGTTATTTCTTATAATAAATGTGTAAATTGTTATAATTGTTTTAATATGAAGGGGATAAGTTTGTGAGTTTAGATGTAGGAGGTAATCTTTGAAAACTCATTTAACAAACATTTCAAAATTTCAACGGTATTTATAATGGACTATCAGGGTAAACATAGGCTATGTATCTATTATTTTGTTGAGGTTCATACACAAATCGAATTCCACGCTGACGATGCCGCGGACACAGCGCTACTTTGATATATTTTGTAAACTCAATGAACTCAAAATTTCAATGCTGGTGATATTTGACGAAGAGTTGCTTCTATTATTTACTGCACGAACGCGAATGCGAATTTATCGCCGAAAAAAAGTTTGAGGATCCGGTAACAATGTTTGATCAACATAATGCACTTTTCGAAGGGTTGTGGTTGACCGATCAAACTTGTTTCTATCTTCTTGAGCATACCTACGAAATGATATAACTAAATCAATTTTTAAAACTTCAATTTTGGTGTGGGGCATACTCGATTCCGAATTTTATTTTCGTTCAAAGTGGTTGTACAAAAGTTTGAAAGACAAGTTAATTTTTTTTCATCATAATAATAATAATAATAAGTTGGGGCTTAAGTCGGAAACGGAGGGATTTGTTATGGCTTGGCAAGATGGAGTGATAAATACAAGATGGTATAAAAAGAACATAATGAAAGTGGACACCCCAACAACTTGCAGAGCATGCCATAGTCGGCAGGAAACTCTTATGCACATCCTGTCCATGCTCCATCAGGGTATATAGAAAGACATAATGAGGCGCTCCGAATTCTCTACTTCCATCTGAGAGAAGTTTATGGTATAGACAAAGAACCAGTGCTACCATATATTCCACTAGAAATTGAAGCGGTTGTTGAGAACGATAGAGCTCGCATATACTGGAACTATGATTTTCCAACAACTCGGCAGATCCGCGCAATAAAGCCAGATATAGTCCTACTGGACAAAGAGCTCAGAGAATTAATTGTTGTCGAGTTTTCGTCCCCTGCCGAAAATAATGTGGTGATGAAAGAAGAACAGAAAAGGCAAAAATACAGAGATTTTATGTTTGAGCTGAGGACACTTTTCCCAGGGCATAAAGTTAGGATGGTCGTACTAATCATAGGTTGTCTAGGCGGAATGAGAGCTAACTATGTGACAGAATTGAAGATTATTCCGGCATGCAAATCTCTGGCCGATATATTGATGCGCAAATGCAGAAAGCAGTGTTGCTCGGGTCACTTTGAGTCATCAGGTCCCATGAACTATAGAGGCCGCTTGCAACTCATCTCTTTTGTTAAGGGACGCTGTAAGGGCACGATGAAGAACTACTACAAGGAATGTGTGAGAGGTTTTTTAGTGAGTAACCAGCAACATCCGGAGTCTCACACATCCCTGAGAATGCGTGCGGGACACTCTCAGGGTTGTCTATAAAAGATTTTTCCTCTCACACGGACGTAATAAAAAAAAATAAGTTTTTCATTCAGCATCAATAGTTTACATGCTTAGTCAAAAGATGGTTTACATTCAATCTGCTAGAAATTTCCCCAAGGTATATATTGTATCTTGTAGGAGAGTTTCCTTAAGACTTTTCTTGAATTTTTTCCTATTCACATGTTTTATGTCATTCGGAAGCCTATTGTAGACTTTAGGACCCCAGTGGTCTCCTTGCTGCGCATATTTCCGTTCATGGTAGGGGATGATAATTTTGTTTCGGCTTCGTATATTAAAATTGTGGAATATGCTATTGGTTGGAAACGTGTCTGAGTTCTTATGGACATATGTGGAGCACTCCAATATATACCTACACTGCTGGTATGGTGAGTATGTTAAGTGTCCGAAACACATCCCTATAGCTATCTGTCTGATTTAGCCCCATTATCGTTCTCACCGCTTTCTTCTGAAGAATCAGGATGTCGATGGCATGAGTCGATGTGCCCCACAGAGGGATTCCATATGTTGCCAGTGAATGGAAGTTGGCAAAATAGCAGATCACTGCCGCCTTCCTGGAGGAAACTCTTTTTATAACCGAGATGGTGTAAATTGCCACTGCAAATTTCCTTTTCAATGCATCGATATGCGGCTCCCATGAAAGAGCCCCATCCAATGTAACTCCAAGCAATTTGATGGTGCCATTTTTGTTGCTCGTCATTTTTAAGTTTTGTGTTCTCGGTTCATTTATGGCAAGATAAAATGGCTGGTACCTCAACGGAAAAGAAGAAAACCCCAAGCATTTTTCATGCAAAATTTTATTATCAATCATCATCAGTGTAGATGATTCAGTATATGCAATTTCCTTTTGGCTGAACTAGAATTGCCTACATGTAAGAAGTCCTACACGATAAAACTCACAAACCAGTTAATTTTTTTTCTAATTGGAAATTGAAAATAACGCATAATCTATTACTTACAAATTATATGGTTCAATTTGAACAGCGTATGTACATAATATTCAATAAAATAATTAATTTGGAACATTATCAATTGCCAAGGTAATTCCTATTCAAGCAGAATAAAGCTAATAAATATATGAAAATAAATAATTTATATTTGATCACAATAAAATACAATGTACAAATTAGTGGTATTATCTTGGAATGAAAGTCAATTTTCAAAATGTTTCTTTGTAATGTCCACGTGTTAATTAGGTTTAAAATGTGTTCATTTGGTTTTTTCAAACTATAGTTTTTACGTTTGTCATTTGAAAAAAATTAGCAAAGATTACCTAACAACTTCCTATAAATTCATGAACATACGAACACACTTGACACAACGGAACATTGATAAAGATAATTTCCGTAATATCATAAAACACCGATTGAATGACGTACTTATGACGTGACTTTACATTCCCCAGATGACGAAACTTCGCGAATAGGTGGTTGAGTGATAATCCAAAACACAGAGATAGATATGAGGAAACGGGAAGAAAATTTCATATTAAAGTGCTGCTGTGTGACCTGGTGAGGTTTTATGAATACATCAACGATCAACCTACCAACGTCATTTCACCTAGTTGGTTACAGTTTACATACTCATCGAGATGTAGCGATTCTAGGAAATCAATCGTTACTTAATTTTCAGCAGTTGATATTATCGAAATACGAATTAAATGAGCTATTCTTATTACAACGGTGATTTGCTTAGTAAGAATGATTGTTCCTCTAATGCCAAAAAACATTTGTATTACTATCACAGTCCTTATTAGTCGTATTTTTTCATAAAATAATAGACTTTTGCGCTGAATCTAAAGTCGAAAATATAAAAACTTATTTTATAAATATTTATATATACACTGGCCAGCAAAATTAACGCGCCACTAAAATTTGGGTCAATTTCAAAGTTAATTCTCTCGCGAACTGCTGAATCGATTTAGATAAAAAAAATTTTCAATGTAGCTTAAATCTTCGGGAATGACGTTATGCAAAGAGAGAAAATTTAAATTCGAGTTTCAGGCATATACTGGGTGTTTGAAGGAAAACTAGTAAAATGCACAATTTTTGTCATATTCTGTGGGAATTCCCATCAACAGTATTAGGTGTCTCCCTAAGTCAAAATATAGCCCCATCTTTAACAAGCATTTTGTTTTTTTATTCACGTTTTTATCTCACATATTATATGAAATACGGAATTTAATGTCGAAAAAAGACTTAAAGACTTCAATTTGCTAGGGAACATGTGAACTGGACTGCTGAAGATTGGGAACGAGTTTTGTTCACTGATGAGACGAGGTTTTATCTCTACAGCAAGGATCGAAGCTCAGAAATTATTCGACAGCCAAGCGAACGTTATTCACAAAATAATATTCGCTAAACCGAGTTATTTAATGGAAGCTCTATGATGTTTTGGGACGGAATTTCTTTGGCAGCTCGTACAGACATCATGTCCTTGCATGTAGCACCTTTAAATAGCGAAAAGTACATTGACGAAATTTTGTCAAAGCATGTAGTCCCTATGGCTGGTTATATTGGAGATGATTTTATACTAATGCAAGATAATGCCAGACCACATACTGCGAAAATAGAACTAAATTATCTAAATCAGGCCTCCAGGTAGTCCAGACCTCAACCCCCACCTGCCTCCTTGGATGATGTAGAAAACATTATGAGGGAAATATGGACAAATATAGATCAAGCAAAAATAAGACGTCTGGTTCAAAATATGGGTCGTCGATGTCAATCAGTTATAAGGAATAGGGGAGAAAACACCCGATGTTGACTTTTTATTTTAATGTTTAAGATTTTATTTCAAATTTTTTTAAAATTTTAGTTGTCACGTTATACATTAAATTCCGTATTTCGTTTAATAAGCAAGATAAAAAAGTGAATAAGAAAACAAAATGCTTCTGAAAGATGGGGCTATATTTTGGCTTAGAGAGACACCTAATACTGTTGATGGGAATTCCCACAGAATATGACAAAAGTTGTGCATTTTACTAGTTTTTCTTCAAACACCCAGTATATGCGTAAAACTCGAATTTAAATGTTTTCTTTTTGCATAACGTCATTTCTGAAGATTTAAGATACATTGATGAAATAGATTCAGCAGTTCGCGAGAAAATTAACTTTGAAATTGACCCAAATTTTAGTGGTGCGTTAATTTTGCTGGCCAGTGTATATATATATATATATATATATATATATATATATATATATATATATATATATATATATATATATATATATATATATATATATATATTTATATCTATAATTTTTTTCAATCAGTTTTTATATTTTTGGTTTTGGGCACAATAAAAACTTCCTCAATATAAGTTTTGAGTCATATAATAAGACCTACGTTTCGGCTGGATTTTCAGCCTTCCTCAAATCAATCTTCCGTAATAACCTTGGTGCGTGAATATATCCTCGCCGCATCTACAATAAGAGTTTACACAATAACACATTACAACTTATTTTCACAATAACAATATATTATACTTTCCACAAACACCTCTGAAACTTTAATAACCGATATAACGACTGTTAACAGTCGTAGTGGGATGTAGTTGAATGTTCGACAAAGAAGGATCGGTTATTAAAGTTTCAGAGGTGTTTGTTGAAAATATGATATATTGTTATTGTGAAAGTAAGTTGTTATGTGTAATTGTGTAAACCCTCATTATAGATGTGGGGAGGATATATGAGGCCATTATTTGCAAAACTTGCTATTTGCTCGAAAGCCATTTTTTGGGAAATCGGAAAAAACGACTATTGACTATTTTTATGTCTTTTTCGAAGGTCGAAGATGCGATCAGGAGGAATAAAGGTTCGTACGAAGTTCGAAAAAATCCAATTTCTTATAAAGATTTGTAAATAACGTGTTCATCACGTGGATCAACGGGCAAATTTCATTGGTGGCAGAGCAAGCAGCGTGTTTTGCAAGTAAAATGTCAAAGCAAAGAGCGAGTTCTGCATATAACTATGATTTTCTCGAAAGTATTTGCATGCTAAAGAGAGAGTTTTGGGAATTTCTGATTATATCATTCGATTCCTCTTTGAAATTGAAATTAACTAAGTAGAAAAAGTAATTTTCTCAGATTTTGTCGATTAGCGAGTTTTGCAAATAATGGCCTCATATTCACGCTCTAAGGTTATTACGAAAGATAGAAAGAAAGGCTGAAAATCCAGCCGAAACGTTATCCATGTCTTATTATACGACTTAAAACTTATATTGAGGAAGTTTTCATTGTGCCCAAAACCAAGAATATAAAAACTTCATGTATCGAAGGAAAGCAGTCAGGTGCGGGAGTGTTTTTCCCATCCGTTTTAGATCCCCTAGACCACGATTTTCGAAACATTTTTCACGTCTGTGTGTTCCTGTGTGTTTGTATGCGTCCGGATTTAAGTGGTTCCCCTCATTATAGTAAATTGATGGCTAAATGTCCACGTTGACGAAGCCAAAATTGTACGGAGGTCGGGCGCGTGTGAGAGGGCACACGTCCCACCTCTTTAAAAAAAAAAAAAAAAAACTCTTTATCTCAACCGCGCTGGATTTCGTGGTGACTATTCCGTTCAAATTGCATCTCGATCTGTTTCGCTATCAGTACGCGATGCACTTCCCGAATTAGAATTTTTATTTCAGATAGAGGTTTGAAATTTGGTATGTGGATTGAGTTGATTTTGACAGGTGTCAATGGTTTCAATTTTTTTCCTCAACCACGATGCACTTCGCAAATTTTTTTTTTGGAAAATAAATCATTTTCTACTTTCTAATTAGGTTTGCTTTTTAAGAGTGATTTTTCAAAATATGATTCAATTCACTCGACGTGCATTTCGCGCGAAAAATAAGACTTTAGTGATGGAGCTCTGCGGCTCACGATTCTTATTTATTATTTGAGGCCAGAGGTAAAGTTGATCGTTTGTGTATATCGAAGATCCTGGGTTCGGGTTTGAATATGTCCCATGAGATTTAGTGGTTCAATTATTTGTAAATGTTGGGTAATGGTACAGATTGTTTGAATTAAAAACACTCATCGATATCCCCTCAAGATTCCTAATGTTAATCAGATTGTAACTCATAATTTTTTCGAAAATTCTTGACGCAAAAATGACACAAAGGAAAAGAAAAAATTTGTTGAATCAAAAATGGCAAATAGCCAAGATCTAGTTAATCTGGAAACCATCAACCTAACCGTGATATATGCACCGGAAAGTTCTTTTCGAGTAGGTATATATATATATATATAAAGTTTAATTGATACACTGCTTTCAGACATTTCGACTCGATTGAAGTTTGGCACCGTAGGCGAAAGACCGAAATTCCATCAACCAGTTAAGATGAATTTATTCGGATTTTAACAGAATTTTCTTCTTTTGAATAATAGCTGCACAGTTTTGGAAAGTCCACTTCGTGTTCAGAAAAGCTGTTCAAGGATGTCTCGAAAATCACTAGATTTTGAAGAACAAAATATTTTTGTCTCTTATTTTAAAGCCAAAGGTTTGCCAGATTTCGAAGTTTTTTTATGAAATAATTTAAATGAGAATTAAATGAAATATATAACTTTATCCGGATAATATTTTCCTGTACTCAACTCTCGAAACATTTCGATATTGGTAAAAACATGAATCTTCCAATATTTTTTCTTTATGAGCAAATATATCTATCCCTTTTTGGTAAGAAGAATTTTAGTGGTAGTTGTAGTAATAGACTTTGTCCACGACTGTACTATAAATCATTCATTATACGTGTGCTTCCTGAAGTACAATTATACCTATTATTCACTAGCGTGTATAATGGTTTATTATACACTGCATGACGTCACACTAAAAACGTATGTCCAAACTTGAGACTATCATTCACATTGTTGGGATAGTATTGTTATTAGATTTTTAGGTTTTATGTAACTAAGATAACTTTTAGGCAAATTATTAAACTAATATTTAATATAATGCCCAACTTACTGAATATTTACTCTAATAAATTATCTATTTCATTTTTATCAGAGTGAAAGAAAGGAATGGAATCGATGTCAAGTGAAATAGTTGACGTTTACGTGAGTATGCAGTTTTCAGTGAACACAGAAAATGTTATGTCAACGCTTTTGATAACTATTTTTTTTGTTGAAAATGCAGATTATTACTAATTTTTTCGAGGAAGTCGTGGACAAAGTATAGTATTCTACTCGCACAAAATTACAACTTTTCACGAGGGTGAATTGCGACACTCGCTTGCAGCTCGTGTCGTAAACTTCACCCTCGTGAAAAATAGCAATCATTTTGTGCTCGTTGAAAAATATACTATTATTGAAACTATGTTTCAAAGGGCTAACGACCTTGTTCTTCCTGCCCAGAAGAATTTTATTTAATTGGATTTCACCGAAACAACATAACGCCGTATATACAAGAAGAAAAGACGACAGGTGTAGTGAGACTCCCGGCTAAATATTTTCCATGTATTAAATAGCAGTCACAATGAAATAACTTAACGTTGAGAGTAATATTAAATTTTAAAAGAATTATTTATCTATATTAGGATTTATATATTACTTCGAGAGCAAATGGAAACTAATTAAAACAATGATCTTTTCAGAAGAGCAAAATTTAGTAAGAACTTAGTAGAGATAAATAATACTTTAAAAAATTTTGAAAACAGAATTTTAGAAAAGCAAACTAAAAAGTAGAAAATAATTTCCAATAAATTTAAATTAAGAAGAGTATAATTGACAAAAAAATTGTGGATTGATTGTGTCGATACATGATGTGAATTGATAAACATATTAAAACAATGGTTTATAAAAGTAAATTGTCTTTATAAACCATTGTTTTGATAACCAAATAAATTATTTTATTGTAGAAAAGCGTGGAGTGCTTTATAAGATATTTTCATAACGACTCTACTTTTATCAATATCTGTCAATGAAACATTATAACAATTGACTCCAAGCACCCCGTGCTTTTTTACAATAAAATATTTTTTTTTACATTTTCTACTTTTGAGTTTGCTTTTCTATAAGATCGTGTTTTTTAGTTTTTTTAAACTATTATTTATTTTCTACTATTCAATTCGGTTACCTATCTACAAAAGCGTATTTTTCCTTTTTTATATACTATTATTTATTTCCAATTTTTCAGTTCTGCTAACTTCAAGAGCGTGTTTTTTATTTTTATTTGCTTTCATAGTTTTGTAACGTTTTCAAATGCGTACTTGGCACAAAGACCCTACCCATTATCGGATTTGGAAAATTGCTGATGCTGAAGGTCCTGATCAGGATAATGGACAAACTATATTAAATCACGTTCAAATATTCCATTATATACATACCAAGCTGATAAAAGCGTGTTGAAAAAAAGAGTATTCTCTTTGAGGGCATTTATATATATATATATATATATATATATATATATATATATATATATATATATATATGTATATATATATATATATATATATATATATATATATATATAATATATATATATATATTTAAAAATATATATATATATATGTATATATATATATATATATATATATATATATATATATATATATATATATATATATATAATATATATATATATATATATATATATATATATATATATATATATATATATATATATATATATATATATATATATATATATATATATATATATATATATATATATATATATATATATATATATATATATATATATATATATATATATATAAATATATATATATATATATATATATATATATATATTCATTCATTCCTTTCCCTGATTATTGATAGCAGATTATCTGTAAAATCTTCAATCACTTCTCCACTTAAAAATCATATCATAATATAACCTATGATAAATAATCAATTATAACTTCGGCATAAAATTCCCAGGAATATTTCCACACAAAGAAGAAATATGACATAGTTGATGTCATATATATTGAATTTATCAGTCTTCGAAACTAAACATGCCGCCCGTATTGAAAGGATGGTCTTTATTACGCTTACATTACGTTTTAACATTTTCCGGCCTAAATTTCCTTTCGCCTAGTGCCTGGAGATTAACTTGAGGTGAAGCCAAAATTTCTATTGTAACGTTTGAATTGAGGAGAACGAAAATTAATAAACATCGTAAAATATACATTACATTTTCACTAGTTCGATTAAATTTATAACGCGTTTCGGTACACGGTACCATCATCAGATGTAAAGAATCACTAAAAAGTGAGTGTACGAATGAGAGAGAGAAAGACATACAGGCTCTTGCACCATTTCATTATAAAACGTCGTTTAACTAAATTTGGTTTATGCGGGGTTTAAGACGGCTTAAACGCCATTTATTTTTTTGGTGCAAGCGAAAATGTCAAATTAAACTCGGTTTATCATTAAACTTAGTTCAATAATATACGGTGCAAGAGCCTAATAGATGTTTCGAAAAGAAGTGCCAGTTCAATAGTTTCGTTCTCGGAGCGACGCCACTGTTGTCGAGGCATGTGTGCGGTGCGAACCTGGAGGAGAGCAATGACGGCGGCAACGTTAACAAAACACACGGGAGAGAAGCACCGGCCCCCCTTCTCAAGTGCCCATGCCTTTTATGGGCCGATGCGACGCCTGTACTGCGTCGGATTACTTCCTTCCTCTCGCGTCTCACTTGGACAACACGACGATCAGGGACTCTATAGCTGAGACAACAACGGTTCATCCAGCACCCATCTCTAATACGATATAGCGGCGTGGTTGCCGAATTTGGCTACTCATCACCGGACCTGCCGATTTTTGCTTACCTTTCAAAGGCGATTGTTGAAATCGATCTTGTTTTTCCAACACTGATTTCGAACGTAATGGGACATAAGTTAGTAAATGGACGAATATGGACATATGAATTATTAAGAATTAAACTTTACGTTATCCATTTTTAATTGAAATTTTTTTTTTTCAGATTGGCGGGCATTCTTCGTTCTGCATTAATCCAAAACGTATTCAGTGTGCACGTCAAAATTTTATAACGAAAATCTGAAAAATGATGCAGAAGGCAAACGCTGATGTGGGTGGAACGTCGAGCTATGCTTATAGATCACTCATTTTTGATCAAAGGAATACTTAAATCGAAATGTGTTTTAAGTAATAAAGGTTTCTCGTCCAAAATTTAAGGGTTGCGAGTTGTGCTTTTAGCTTGATTGAAGGAGAATTCGAGTAAGATTGATTGGGATAAATTAGACGAAATTGACGAATTTTCAAGGTCCGTTTGGCCAAGATGACGCTATTTCAGGTGGGCATAACTACTGATTGTAGGGCTACATATTTATGAGGAACCTTATATGGCCAAGTTCCAAGTCACTGGGATGTGTGTACTGAGAAAATGCACAGCATTTTCCGGAAAAGTACTTATAAAAGTAGGTTTTAAGACCCTGGGGCCGGCCAAGCGCACCAATTTCTGTCCAACTGGAGGCCATACCCGATCAAAAGATACCCCCCTGTCTCTATGATATCATTATATAGGAGTATTTCGTCCAAGACAGATAAAAAATGGTGCGACAGAGGAAATTGACACTTTATAGGGCTCAGTAAATTCAAAACAGATAAGTTTGCAATGGAATCTAAACATATTTTAGATCGGCGTGATTGAATTGAAAAATAAGGGCGATTGCATCAAGATGTCATAACTCATTAGGTATTAAATGGACATGCAATATCTGATATCCACAGAGGATCGAAAATATTTAGTCATTTTTCCCGGAGTCTGTTTTGATCGTGTATTTAATTTAATACCAATCATTCAAAATTACATATATTAACACGCTTTTATTAGCTTGGTATGTATTTATGTATCTATGTAATGGAATATTCGAACGTGATTTTCACCCTTGTGAAGTTAGCAGAACTGAAAAATAGTAAATAAACAATCGTTCAAAAAACTAAAAAACACGTTTCAATAGAAAAGCAAACTGAAAAGTAGAATATAAGTTTCCATAAGTTTGAATTAAGAAAAGTGTAATCAGCAAAAAACTTTTTTTATTGTAAGAAAGCGTGGGATGCTTTTTAAGATATTTCCAGAATTTCTCTACTTTTACCAATATCTGTCATTAAAATATTATAAGAATTGACACCAAGCTCCTAATGATTTTCAACAATAATTCAAATATATTGAAAATTATTTTCTACTGTTTAGTTTGCTTTGTACTTTGTACTTGGTATTTTTGAATCACTGGCAGTCACGTCTTGTGGTCTCTTATAGTATTTGCCGGGTGCGAAAGACGCAGGTGTTAAGCACATGTACGTAATTTATTGGACATACCGATGACTTTTTTATGTAAAACATCGTAAGAGCCAGATTTTGCAAGTTCAACATGCATCACAAAAATAGATGTCAAAGTGGAGAATATTAGAAAGTATAGAACCATTTTCCCACTTATGAGAAATTGCTATCGCTAATTATTATTGAATTTATGTTTGAATATTCAATAATGGTGAACAATGAATTATATCCAATATATTCCAACTATAGGTCCATAGCCATTTTACCGGCATTTTCTAAAATTTTCGAGACAATCCTTAGGAATCGCTTGATAGACTATCTGGCGAAAAAAGCACACCTTCCATTCTGGTCAGCATGGTTTCAGAAAATCGAAATCAACAGTAACCGCTATGATAGACTTACTTGAAAGTATATCATTGATGCATTAAACAACTGCGAAGATGTAGAAATGATCTGTATAGACCTGAGTAACGCCTTTGATAGTGTGAATCATGGCCTATTACTAGAAAAATTGCACTACTATGGTATAAGAGGAAAGGCACTTGAACTGTTCAAATCTTACGTGTCCGACAGACACCAGGCTGTGAGATGGAATGGGGAGGTGTCTGACCTGCAAGAGGTGGGATGTGGCGTGCCTCAGGGATCAGTTCTCGGCCCGGTATTATTCATCCTCTTCATTAATGATGTTTTCGACAACATTCCAGCCTACAAAACATGTGCATATGCAGACGATACTTCCATTCTCAACAGATCAACATCCAAATCTAGTTTACACGAGAAGACAAAAACTAGCGAAGCTAGTGCCCAAACTTGGTTTTCGGCTAACGGTTTGTTCATGAATGCTTCAAAAACCCAAAGAATCGTTTTCACTAGCAAAAGGAATGTAAACACGTCCATATTATATTTAGGGGTGAATTCCGAGTCAAGTCTAACCTGGAAAGAACACATAAATAACTTATGTAGAAAGTTGTCCACTTCTGTATTCCTGGTCAGGAGGATAAGAAAAATTTCCAATATTAATATTGCTAGGCTAGCATACTTCTCGTCATTCCATGGTTTAGCAGTGTATGGAATTATGTTGTGGGGCAATAGTCCTGATGCGGAAAAAGTTCTTCTTCTGCAAAAGAAAGCTGTACGAGCCATATTCCAGCTGAACAGTACAGATAGCTGCAGAGATGTCTTTGGAAATGAAAGGATACTTACAATGACAGCAGTATTCATTCTTACATGTGTTACCTACGTTCACGAAAATCAGAACAAACTCCCTAAGAATTGCACCTTTCATAGACATAACACACGTGAAAAAAATAACTTCGCACTTCCTTCAGCTAGAATAAAGAAAACTCAGCAGGGGCCAAATCACACCTGTCTGAAGCTATACAACAGACTTCCAGATGAAATAAAACAATTAAATCAGACAGCTTTCAGGCGAAGAGTGAGGAACCTACTTTTAGAGAGAACTATTTATAAGTTGAGTGATTTTTTAGAAAGTTGATTTTATTTTTACTTGATGAACTAATATTTTAACTCGTGTTTCTGAAGTTTCTGTCTCATATACAAAGGTTTTAATTATGTTTGAACCAGCGTGTATATATTTACATATATATTTTATTATTTTATTAATTTGTTGTGGATTCTATTTGTATTGTCTGACGGGCCATGGAATTTTGTTGATGGCATATTATTTGTACATATTTTCTGAATTACTCCTGTATCAGGATATGTTATGTTATGTGCAAATAAATTATTATTATTATTATTATCTATATTTTAACGAAGTAAAAATAAAATGGGTGTCAATCTTCCTTGTTTAACGATCTCAGGAGCTACCTTCGGTCCAAGAATATTTTTGTGAATTTCTTCTAGAAATTCTTTATTCATGTATGACTTTGAGAACTAAAATTGTGTGAGCAGTAGAGCTCCGTCACTAAATTCATATTTTTCGCGTAGAGTAGGGATTCTTTAAAGCAAACCGTAATAAATAATTTATTTCATTTAAAAAAATAGAAAATTCGTGTGTGCATAACGTATCGATTAGCGGAGCACGTCGGGATGCGATTCGAACGGAATAGTCTCCGCGAAGTGCATAGCGTATGAAGTAAACAGTTGAAACCCACGAAAGATCTTATTTCAACATGAACTCAATTCACGTGCCAAATTTCAACTCACTAACTCAATTAACAGAAGCTGTGTAGGTGGGCATATTTTCAAAAACCACTAAAAAATTAAAATTGTCTACGAAAAAATGGCGTTGGTTGTAAAAATTTTGATAGTTTCGTTCTGCTTTGAAAGCAATCCCAGATCTAAATTTCTGCTCATTTGGTTCGATGGCCCCTTGGAGATGCCAATATGATCCGGGAATATATATATATATATATATATATATATATATATATATATATATATATATATATATATATATATATATATATATATATATATATATATATATATATATATATATATATATATATATATATATATATATATATATATATATATATATATATATATATATATATATATATAATCAGAAGAAAGTTCAAACTTTAAAATAAAACACACTTGGCTTAAGTTTCACTATATAAAAATATTTAGATACTGTATTTAGCAGTAAAGGATAGTCAACATGTCTCGAGTTATGAACTCATTATCAAGACTGACTACAGGAGAGTATTACATCTTATTTTATAAAACAGGCAAAAGCAAAGGTGATACCTGAAAATCAATTTGTTCGTTTAAAAGGGGTAATTTACTATTATGGGCGGAACTTATTTCAAGAATTTCAAGAAGGTCAAGGCACTTTCCTTTATTGCCTGAATGCAACAATTGGGTTTTGTTGAAATCCAGGAAGTGATTAAATTTTATACAATGTTCGGAGAAGCCAGTGGTATTTTATTTTGAAAAATTAACTTTATATATTCTTCAACACGAATGTTCGTATTCCTTCCTTTTGTCCAATATAGAATGCAGGACATTCGTCGCAGAATATTTTGTAAACACCACTGTTTTCTCCGATGTCAGATTTTTCTTTATTATTGACCAAGAATGACTTCAAGTTTCTTTTATTTGTACAAATTGTTTCAACGTCATTTTTCGATAGTCTGTTACAAATTTTGCTACTCAAATTCGACATATAATTTATTGGGAAGTATTTTCGTTCATTTATTCATTTGTAGTTTCATTAATAGTTTGCGTGGGGTATATTGAATGCAACAGATTCTTTATTAGTTTTTTCCCCAATGAGCTTATCGATAAGACTTTCATTGTAACCATTATTGGTGGCTAATAATTTAATTGTATTAACTTCGGTTTGAAAGTTTGTTTCCGATAATGGAATAGTGAACAACCTATGTATGAATGAATGGAAAGCAATGAGTTTTATTTTAATGTGTTGGTTACTGTCGCTGTGTATCAAAGTATCTGTGAAGGTTGGTTTTCTATAAATGTTGAAAGTGAGAGAATTCAAATTCCTAGCAATCTGAACGTCTAACAAATTCAAGGTACCGTTTTCGTTTTCTACTTCTTTTGTAAATTGAATCGAGTTGTAGAAAGTATTTATATATTTAAGGAAATTATCTAACTGCGGGGGTAATAAGTCTGATAAAATAGGAAAGATATGCATATCTTTTCTTCAAAGTATTTTTTTTTAACCTTTTTAATTTTTTCAAAACGGAGTCATATCGATATTTTCAAATATCGAAAATATCAAAATTCATGTGCATATTCCGATGGTAAAGTTTATACCTTGTTGCAACAACTCAAAAAACCAGTTGACATCAAATACAAAGATTCCTTCTGCTCGACCCAAAACAAAAATGTTTGTGAAATTTATATATATAAACTTGTGTTTACAGAAAAATTGAAACAAAAGTGCTTATATATTTTATATCGACGTAAACGGTATATAGTATGGCATCCCCAGTGTGGATTAGAGAGAGAACCCGATATGGTAATAATACGGAAGCTGAAATCTTAAATAGTGCATCTGGTTTCTGTTCAAATGAGCACGAATCTTCCGGAAGATAAGAGGCAATAGTTTTGATAAGTCAGCAATTAATCGAGTCCAGCAGCCCATGAAGGAAGTCGGATGTTTTGAGACACCGGGGTCTGCGTAACACGAGGTTGTGTAAGACCTTATCTGAGGACACGCTGACGATTATCGGCGATTCGGAATTGGCGTGGAACTCGAGGAATAATGAGTTGAAAAAGAATTTAAAAAACGATCAAATCCACTGTAAATATAATACCCCATTTACATGCAGCTTACTAACGTGGCAGTAAGCAGGGAACTGAGCAGAGAAGTGGCCAGCGGCAAAATGTAAATGGATCGCTCGCGCTGCCATTACTCATGCCCTTTCTACTATCGTACTCTCCCTTTCGGAGGCGGTATTTTGAACGAAAGTCAAGAGATCGCCAGCGACTGTTTACATGCTGCCGTTGAATATCGGGTTTCATAAAAAAAAATTCTTCTCATTATTACCTACATTGTATTTTCTATAAAATATTTTTAAATTGATGCCAGTTTTCATTAATCCATTGGAAAATATGTTAATTCGTTCTATTATTTAGTTCAGTGGTTCTTAACCGGTGGTCCGCGGACCACTGGTGGTAACTGGAAGCACCCGAGGTGGTCCGCGAAGCCGTTCTAAAAATATTGAATGAGTCAAATACTTGAATGAGTCGCGTTCAGTCATTATAATCCCATACTCATTTTTTTCTTTCATTCGTCGATATATCTACGAATAACCAATGCGTGCGCATTGTGTCACTAGAAAAACGTTTTTTGGCCGAAAATTCGAATATCACTGATATTTGGGCAAAGCGACATTCCCTAGAACATGCGCGCAAAAGTGTGAGTATGCCAATCGATTCTACGAAAAAATGTCGGCTCAAGGTCCCCCAAATGATTTCGACGTTTTCAGGAAGATGCCGCCGAGAAGAAAGTATGACGCCGCTTATATCATATTACGTTTCACTTCAATAGAAATAAATGGAGAGACTAGACCTCAATGTGTAATATGCACAACTGTTTTTGCCAATCATGCTTTACAGGCGGCAAAGTAAGGACGTCATTTAAAGACAATAGCCGAATTTTTATGATCGCTCGCGAGAATTTTTCGAAAACAAACTGGTAAGTCCTAAACTTGAACTTGGATCTGGTGGAACAAGTTATGAAACATCCAAAAAACGTCAGCTGCATCGTTTGAAATTCAAAAATTCATAGCCAAATCCTAAAAAGCACACACAATTGGTGAACCCCTCATAAAACCTTGTATGATTAAAGTTGTAGAAGAGCTTTTAGGACAGGAAGCTCAGAAAAAATCCGCGAAATATCACTTTTAAATACACAGTGTAGTCGCAAATTCAAACAATTTCTTATTATATTGAGGAACAAGTAATTGATAAGATAAATGCAGTCCTTATTTTGCACTGCAATGTGATGAAGCCACCGACGTTTCACGATGCTGTCAATTACTTGTATTTTCGCAATCCTTTCATTCTCAGAGCTTCTGAATTCCCTGACGAAATTGAAGAAGAAGATATCGAAATGCAACATGGTAACAACTTGAAAGATATAGTTTCTTGAGACAGGAATAAGTCTTAAAGAATTTTGGAGACAAAAAGAAATTTTTTTCTAAAAGATTCAAGATATTATTATTTAACTCTGTTTTCCTGGACATATTCATGTGAGCGGAGGTTCTCGGTGCTTTTGATGATGAAAATGAAGCACCGAAATCCAGAGCCGACATGCGTTTGGCTTTGAGTAGCACTGAGCCAAGGATTCAAAAGTTAGTTAAGACTGTGCAGCCACAAAACTCTCATTGAAATAACACATTCACTTCTGTAATATAAAATTTACTTTGAAAAAATATTTTCAATGTTTCATTTGAGTGAAGTTGGAACAACCATTTATTAATTTAGTAGGTATATATTTTTCGACTTCTTGAAGGTAATATTACCTTCAAAAAGTTGGAGGTCCGTGACAAGACATACATTTTGTTAAATGGTCCCTCATTATGAGAAGGTTAAGAACCACTGATTTAGTTGGTTTAATAAAGAATTAGGTAGTATAATGAATCTGATGATGGTTTCTTCTTACGCACTTCTTAACATTACAATTGAGAATGGGTTAACCACATTAAGATATATTAAAAATATAAAAGCGAAACTGAACCACATATGTATTTTATTTTGTTTACTCAAAATGAATCAACGAGTTTTCAGCGAGACCTTATAATTAATTGTCCAATATTATACACAATGATTCTACAGAGCGGTGCATTTGAATTTTCCCAGTATTTAATGTTCTACGAAATTTCAGCTTTAACTTTATACTTAAACAGATCATTTGCATCGAACAATCATGAGTAACGTAGAAGAAAAACGTCCAACAAACTTCGAATATTCGTTGGTCAGTACGACAAGTTGGAGGAGAGGATAATTAATGCTGATGACGTAAAAGAATTGCGTGTTCATTAAACAACATTTTTCACTGCAATAAAACATTCTATTCTGTCAGCCCCATACCGGAAATGTTGGAAAAGTGCAAAAATTTACAATGCATCTTTTAACGGGAATTTGATTGGAGTTTGTGTGTCGATTTCGATAACGACTCCTAAGTGTATTTTTAGTACAACGGAGTAAGATTCCTAGACGAGATATATTTATATATAGTTGAAAAAATCAATAATTGGAGCTAAGTATAGCGCATGCATAATTAATTCAATAGCACGCCATAATTTAAGTATATTATTATGATTAATTGTACATATTTTAAATTACTGCGTTAGAATATTTTTAATCGTTTCGAAAACTTTACTGATCCTGACCTACCGATGCATAAGGTCTTCAAAACTATGAATAAATATTCACATCATACAAGAGATGATGATAAGGAATATTTTTTTCATATTTGTTGCCTATATCCTATAAAGAAAAGTGGGGAATGGGCTGTTGGAGACTGGGATATCGCTATCGATTCAATTGTTAACCACATTCTATAAGTGAAAGTGTACGACAGAAGTGTGTCGGTTCTCTACTTCACTTCTTACCTTCGAGTTGCATTGGAGTCATTCATATCTGTTGGTTTCCATTATCTCCGGAGTTCCTCAAGGTTCAGTGCTTAGCTTGTTCATGTTTTCAGTTATTTTTGTTAAAGCAGAATCTTTTCATAACTTCGTCCAAGAATGATATTTCTAGTGAGGTAAATACACCTATCCTCAATATAATTTTGTATTACTCTCAAGAATGACATATAAATGCTTAATATAATATAAAAATTTCGAGGTTCATATTTTAATTTGATTATGCGATCTTCAATCGCTTTTCGAACACTGGTGAAGAGTTTGGTTTGAATCTCAAACTATTATCAGTTATAAACTAAAAAGTTTGAATCAATTACGTTAATTAACGTAACTAATTTGAGAAAGCAACACTGTATGAAAGAAAGTCAAAATTTTAGTATAATTAATTTACATTCAGAAAGCTCTGAAATAAGTTTTTGGCGCTTCTCCCTTTTGATTACCTATTATAAAAGGGTGACATGTCTCACAAGGTTTCTTGGCATCAATTCTTAGTTTAGAATATATGCAGGGATAGGTGAAAGATAGGTATTTTATTGCATTGGAGCATGTAAATTTGTAACAAAGAAAATCAATGTAACATCTCTAGTTAAAAATCGATTTCAATATATGTATACATTCACCATAAATAAAGGTGGCTTGAAACTCTAGCACGAGGTTAGTATAATGACTAAGCTACAATCAGAAGTGGAATGTTTATTGCACTATTGATTGAGACTAGTTCAAATTGCCATACGTTGAACTTACTGTAATTGAAGTACTTATACGTTCTCAATGCAGATTTCATGATTTTATTACAATCGAGGTAACCTCGTCCTGGCCTCACTCCTCACCAATGTGTATTAGAACACATCGTCGCACGAGGAACGATCGAGCTGAGTTGATTCAGGGTGCCTCAATTTGATTCACCGACAACGAGCAGTGAGCGAGGCATCCTGAGACAAGCAGCAGCATTCGCTGCGATATCTCAAGTAGGCGACACGAGGCTAGCTGGTTCGGCCTAGGCCTGCCTCTGCCTATATTACAGATACTTCTGTCGGTATAGTAGAACGGAAATAAAGAATAAACATGTAATATGTTTAATGAAAATTAATTGATTGTCTTCGTCGAAATAGCAGAAAAAATTGAATAATAATCGCACTAACGTAAAGAAGTAATGTTTTCACAGATTAAAATCATTCAAAGAGCTGATCCAAACGTCTTCAATCACCCACGATCAATTTTTTTAAATTCTTCAAATTCAAGTTGGTATTTCAGAATTGCTTCATACCTTCACAAGTGGTTTATGCCAATACTCGCATTTAAGACATTCACGAATTTCAATTTGTATGACTATAATAAATCCACGAAGCGAATTCATTCGAATCTTGCCAGACGGCCGAGTTTTCCTAGATGCTTTCAATTAATTCTGTTGTTGAATTTAGTGAAAACATTCTGAATCTGTCTCAACGTGAAATAATCACGTTCGCCCAAATTACAGTACAACTTCATGTTTTCTTTTGATTCCGGCTGCAGAATTCTATTGGATCAGAAAACTGATGAAGATGTGAATAAAAAATGGGTGGGCTTAGTGGGCTATTAATCTTGCTTTAAAAACTATACAGTTTAATACTTTTTATATTGGAAGATATGTGAATAAACAGAATTGTAGGATTTGGTGTTATGAAAATCCTCAAGTAATCATAGATAAGGCAATGCATCCTGCAAAAGTAACGGTTTGGTGCGGGTTTTGAAGTGGTGGTATTGGCCATCGCGCAGCTGTGATTTGTCGCCGTTGGACTTTTTTTTTGTGGGGATATGTGAAGGACCATTGTTAATTCAACGGTCCACGAAGAATTTATGTAATGAAGGAAAACATTCGTCGAACTGTTGGTCAAATAGAGGCACAAACAATCGAAAATGTACTGGAAAATTGGGTAAAAAGGATGCCCTACTGTCAAAGTAGCCGTGGTGGCAGTTTAACTGAAAATTTTTTCTACAAATAATCGATTGGTCTAGGTACTTCTTTGAATAAAGCAGCAATCATTTGAAAATATTCAACGGTGTAGTTTTAATCGCAATTTCAAAAAGAAACTCCGATCAGATGGCCCACCTTTTTGACATTTTCATGAAGGACAGAATATAATTCGGTTATAATTAAATTCATCACTGTTAAGCAACGGCACAACATAGTGAACGGCACGATATTTCAATGAATTAACGAAATCAATTTGATGAATAACTTACTGCCAAATCTTGGAAACGAAATTGAAATAAAAAGTTCTGCACTGCTGAAGCTACCGTTCCACCGGAGGAACATTTTTGTTGCTGTTGCGTGTTTCCGAAAATTATTCCAAATGTTCCTAAATGTTCCTTAAATTTCTTAATTTTTCGGCAACAAATGTTGACTGTTTCTACTTGACACCCTTCAAGCTACGATTCCACCGGATGAACATTTTTGTTGCTGTTCCGTGTTTCCGTAAATGTTCCTAAATGTTCCTTAAATTTTTTTTTTTCGGCAAAAAATGTTGATTGTTCCATTTTTGTCGCCGGTTTCCACTTTGAGCGGTAAACTTCAAAAGAAAATAGGAAACATTTGTGAAAAATACGTGTTGCTACAACAACACCGAGAATACAAGGACTGAGGACTCTGACGTCAGAGTGGCGTGACGTAAGCACAGCGAGGTATAAGCGAATTCAGCTTCACCGGTTAACCCTACTTTTTCAGTGTTTGTTTACTTCCTCACAGAAGCGACGTGGGTTTTTCTTCCTTGTTTTTTTTGTGATTTGTTGTAACAGGATTAATTAGTGTGCTATTTTTGTGTAGTGGTAGTGGTGTGTCACCGAAACGAAATATTCATAATGCCATATAGTTGCTGTGTACCGGGATGCCGCGGTAACTATAAAAATGGACCAAAAGTACACCTTTTCCGTTTTTCAACGGATGAAGTGATGTCTGCTAAATGGGTGGCAGCTATTCACCGGGAAAATTTTTCTCCATCGAAGTTCTCTAGGGTCTGTGAATTACATTTTGCCAAGAAAAATATAATCACTTGTTCTACTGCAACGGATTCCAGAACCGGCGAGTATATAACTGTTAGTTTAAAATTCCTAGACTAAAACACGATGCTGTGCCCACCAAACTCCCAACTTGTCCTTCTTATTTATCAAAAACAATTAGATTTCGCCTTAGTCGTGATGAAAAACTACGCGAATTAGAAAATAAAAGTTTTGCGAATGCAATTAGAAATAGTAAGATCGAATTTGAAGCTTGTGAAAAATTATCTTCATATTATGATTTTGAACAGTTTCTTAATGTTTTAAACTCATTTCAACTGCCTAAAGGCTGGTTCAAAATAAATGATACTAGTAAAGTCACATTATTCAGATTGAAATATTCTCCCGGGCCTGTAATGATGTGTTCATTGTTCAATGATGAGTTCATTGTCGAAGATAATTTCAACCTTATTAAAAGTTTCAGTCGCGGAAAATTGCTTCTTCCCGAAGACGTTATCGTACGAATAGTTTTATATGCATACTTATATAATATTTAACAAAATTTTAGATGATTTTGAGGAAACTTTTTTAACAGTTCATAATAAACGGGCATTTCTTACTCAATATATTTTGAAATTTCTCTCAGAAAACGACCATCTACATAATGATAGTAAATGTAATATTTATACAATTCATGAGATTGCAAAAATTGTGATTACCTGTACAGTAAATACTCTCGTTAAAAATTACTGTGGAAAATTAAACGACCGATTGGCGTCATGCAAAATTCGCAAATTGAATACTTTGATTACATAAGTTTTGATAGTAATGGTATTTGCTCTGAAATTTAGTTTTTCCATAATAAAATCGAATGGGGTACAAAGAAGGGCTCAGTTGACGACTGGTACCCTCTTTAAACCGAAAGCCCTTCAAAATTTTCAAAAAACCTATTGCTTTTGCGGTTCGCGACGTTCGCGTTATCCAACGCACAACGCGAAGACTTCCGGTCTGCCTGCCTGTTGTGACGTCACTCGGCAGCCTCGAGTCCTTTAGATCTCGGTGTTGTTGGTTGCTATCGCAGTGGAAACGTATCGAGAACGCAACTACTAAACATTCGTGTCGCAGATTTTCAGTGTGCAGTACGAAAACGAATGAATATATAGCTAAGTTGAGGAACATTCTTGTTGCTGTTGCTTGTTTCCGTAAATGTTTCAAAATGTTCCTAAATGTTCCTTAGAATTTCTTTGTGTTTCGGCAACAACTGCTGAGTGTTTCTACTAAATAATATGCAACTATTGACAATTTAAGTTGCTTCAGTGGAAACAAGGAGTTTACGTATGTTGCCATAAGTTTCTACTTTTGGCAACAAGGAGAAACATTCAGCAACAAAATGTTCCTCCGGTAGAACTGTAGCTTTACACATGCCAAGTCGGATCAAGTTTGATTAATTGCAACAACAAGAAAGTAACCGTCAATTTTCGTGATTGAAAAAGTCAATAGACAGCATCACCTGTGCTAGGGTTGCCATCCGTCCGGGTTTCCCCGGATTTGTCCTAGTTTAGGGGGCGTCCGGGCGGGGCTTTCAAAATATGTCCGGGTAAAACCCGGACAAATTTTGTATCCGGGTGTGTGAAGCTTGAGAGTCAGTGACGAAGATGAGCTATTAAATGCAAACCAGTTGTAGCCGAATGTTTTCGAAACATCTATATTTTAAACTGCTCAAAATTGCATAGTAATATTTTCGTATACCAGCTGACAATGCGAATGTAGAGTGAGTTGTTTCGCCAGGGTCGCAGTAATGGAGGAAGAAGAGAAACTTGCTAAATACACATACGCTTTCTTCTCTGATCAAAATAGTCTAATTTTAAAGACTTGAGTTGCTCCGTCTTCTACAAATTCATGATGAAAAATAAAGACATTTTGGGAAAAATTAGCGAGTCTGAAAAATTCCAAGTTAAGTTGAATTAGTAAAAAGAACTTAATCTCGTTAAAATTAAAACTTGTTACTTACTTTTGATTTATAGTTAATAAATAATTTAGACTTTTTGGTACCTAACCTATCTAACCGAACTAGATGACCTATCCTATAATTTGCTATTACAATGTAGAATCTAGTCTATTTGATTTTTTATCTACCAAAAATTATGAGTTATTTTTTATTTGATGATACCAAAAAAAAGAGAAAGCTGTAAACTATGTATAATAGAATTTTATTTGTTTTTTGTTGTTCTGTTTATATGGCAAACAAGCGGTTTGAAGTTTAAATAAATGAAAAAATTAAAATATGAACAATGTTTTATTTTATTCAAAAAAAAAATTTTCACGTGGTGTCCGGGGAAAAACAAAATTTCACAGAAATGTCCGGGGTTTTCAAAATTTTTGTCCGGCATCCGCAATCTGAACGAGTAGTACCTACTATGGTAATATCAGAAATTTCTTTTTACGTTAGAAGCAAGCACGAACATTTTTTAGCTACTGTGTAACTGCCATGCAAGTTTATTTAATCGTTTCTGATTATTAAAAAAAAAATTGAAGCTTCTCATCAATAATCTGAATGCATGCATAAGTTCTGCGTAATTCAGGATGCTATCAATTGAAATCATTAGAAAACCTGACTGTTCCAGGTTTCAAGGTTATTTATATATATATATATATATATATATATATATATATATATATATATATATATATATATATATATATATATATATATATATATATATATATATATATATATATATATATATATATATATAAACGCGAAAGCTTTTTCACTATTCATCACTGAGGTTTCCAACCAGTATATATGAATAATATATTTTTTATCTTGTTTTGGTGTTTAATCAAAAAGCAAATATATTTCATTTATTTTTTTGGGGTCTTCAGTTGAAACATAATTAACGCATTTAGCAATTGAGCAAAGCCACCACCGCAAAAAGATGAGTGAAACATAAAAGCACCAACACGTGATGACAACACAAAAGTTGGCAACGCTTCTTTGGTGGAAATGCTGGCTACAAGAACGGCCGAAACGAAGGTGGGCGAGAACACCTTTCGGATCAGTACAAACAGGGGATGCCCACAAGGAGGGGTACTATCACCTCTGATGTGGAGTCTTGTAGTGGACGAATTACTCGAAACACTGACCGGGAACGGAGTCACTTGCCTCGGCTATGCTGACGACATAGTCATCATGGCCAAAGGTAAATTCGAAGGAACCCTCTGCGACCTCATAGAAAGGGAGCTAGAGACTACCAGAAGGTGGTGCCTCTCGGTGGGATTGAGAATTAACGCATCAAAAACCAAGTGGTACCCTTCACTAGAAGAACAAAGCTTCAGCACTTAAGGACTATTCGTCTCGACGGAGCAGACTTAGAATGGCAGCAAGTTGTGAACTATCTAGGGCTCACCCTAGACTCAAAACTACTCTGGAACATGCACGTAGAAAAGATCGTTAACAAGGCAAAATCATCACTGATGGTGTGCAGGAACATCGCAGGAAAAACGTGGGGCTGTAACCCATCAATACTGCGATGAATGTACACCATGATAGTGAGACCTATGATCACCTACGGAGCAGTAGTGTGGTATGGCAGAACAGAACTCACCACAGCAAAGAAATCCTTGGAGAAAGTGCAAAGACTAGCATGTCTTTGTATAACAGGAGCAATGAGATCGACTCCAACAGCAGCACTAGAGGTAGTTCTGGACCTCACTCCTCTCCACATCATGGTGAGGAGAACTGCTTGGGGAGCAAACCTCAGGTTGGCTAAAGTTGGACTCAAAGGTGCTGCATACGGTACAAGGGACTCAACCCTTACCGGAAGTGCACACCTTGCTGACCTCCCAACTGACGAAATTACCAGGAAATTTAGTTTCAAGAAATTATTTCGAACGGAACTAAATACCAAGAAGGAATGGAGCATAGAATCCATTCGAGCACTGGAGAAGAATACCATAATATGGTATACGGACGGGTCTAAAACTCCCGAAGGAACTGGAGCAGGAGTCGTTGGGCCTCGTACCAAATACTCAGAACCCATGGGCCAGTTCCCTAGTATTTTTCAAGCGGAAATTCACACCATAGAAAGGTGCATTCAGTTCAACCTCGATAGGAAATACCGGAACAAGGAAATTGCGATCCTCTCCGATAGCCAAGCAGCCATCAAAGCGTTGAGCTCTTATAACATCAACTCAAAGATGGTTTGTGAATGCCTAGATAAACTAAACGATCTGGGCAGGAACAACAAAGTGATCCTCCTCTGGGTGCCGGGGCACGTCGGAGTGAAGGGTAATGAACAAGCAGACACCCTGGCACGAAAGGGTGCGTCAACGCCAATAATCGGGCTAGAGCCTTTCTGCGGACTTGGAAAATCTTACTTCCAAGAAGAACTCAATAAAGCTGAAGAAGCAATGAGAGCAACATACTGGCAAAGACTTCCAGGACTGAGGCAGGCCAAAGATCTCCTCGGAAAGTTCAACCGAGCAAGATCGAAGACACTGATTAAGCTCAGCAAAACTAGTCTAAAGACAAGCACAGGATTTCTTACGGGGCATTGCAGACTCAAAGAACACCTAAGGAAGCTAGGTTTAGAGGGGGACAGCACCTGCAGATTCTGCAAGGAACGTCCAGAAACACCTCACCATATACTGATGGAGTGCTATGCTGTGCACCATGAAAGACTGAACACACTGGGATCATACCAGCTGACTGTAGAAGAAATACCACGAATAGGCCCCCTTAAAATCCTCAAATTCCTGAAGGTATTGAGGCTTGAGGGGCTGCTGTAAAACGAGAACACATCGAGAAGCAGAAGAAGATGGGGCACAATAGATCTAATAAGGTCGCAGCGCATCGGTCACCATCCAAACCTACCAATACCAATTGGTGGATATGCACCATAATAACCAATATTAATTCCTTCATCGAAAAAGGGGTATATGTCACGGGTACTAAGGCAGGTTTTTTGTAAGAATTATGTACTCCACCAGAAGTAAAATCATCACATAAAATAGTATATTGTTTTATTAGGAGTAAAAGTGATACTTTTTGTGGCGAGACTAAATGAGAGGCTGAACGCAGTGAGGCCGACAATTTTAGTCGAGCCACAAAAAGTGCTTTTCTCCGAATAAAACATGCGATTTTTTCCGCAAACGGCGTTCAAACGATAGAATTAAGATGATATTTTCAAAAAGGATTAGATATGAAGAAACGTAAAACTAGATTGCTTTGCTTACTGGTTTTGTAGATGTCAAGGCAACACAAATTTGACAATTCAACAAAATAATTGTCAGAAACATTTAAAGACACTTATCTACGCATTAAAGGACAGTACCCGAGTATTAAGAAATGACTTGTATTAAAATATATAAAATTCTTCTTACAGATTACATTAGGTCGGATTCGGAACCCAACTGTACGCCGCCCGACGTTCTTTATATTGACGTCAGAGTACAAAAAAGAGTACTTTTTTGTACGCTCACGGCCGGACAAAAAAGTAAAAACAAAAGGACGTCTGAGAAATCAAACTTGAACATTGAGAACTGAGGTTAAAAAAGTCGTCATTTTTTGACGTTTGCGGAAAAACAATCTTATCTACTGTGCTAGAATAGGCGGATCAATGACGGAATGATTATCAACTTTATTCGAATTTTTTCGAAATGACATGTTTCAATAAAACAGTAATATCGATTCTGAAAGTTCGTTCGGTGTGGAGTTTCCTCTCTTCAGGGTTATCCGCTGAAAATTGATGACATTTTTAATTACCTACTCATAAAGTAGAAACAATCAATGTCAAGTAAATACACCTGGCAGGTACAGTTACATATACCTGTCAACGACAGTATTGGAAATGAACTTAATCAACATCTTCGGGCCCAACAGAAACGCTGCGTAGAAAATATTTGTGTATCTACAGGGTGTCCCACATAAAAAAAATTCACCTGCATATTTCGTTTAATATGAAGTTTCTATAGAGTTTCTATAGAGTTACTTACTAAATTTCTACCAGCCACTGGAACAGGCAGGTTTCCGTGCCGGTTTCGGAACAAATGACTATTTGCAAGCTGCGAAGATACTGATTGAGAAGTCCATAGAGTACAATAGACCGCTGGCTCTGGCCTTTGTGGACTTCCACAAAGCCTTCGATACAGTTGAACCACACGCCGTTTTGGAAACGCTACAAGAATACCGCGTCGATTATCGGTATACAAAGTTAATCTACAACATCTACAAAAACGCGACCATGGTTGTAAAGCTATTCGAGAGTACCGAACGTATCCCAATTGGTAGAGGAGTAAGGCAGGGAGACACGATGTCTCCAAAACTGTTTACTGCTTTCCTGGAATACGCATTCAAGAAGCTCATTTGGGAGGAAAAAGGCATAAATATAGACGGTAAGAGACTAACGAACTTACGTTTTGCGGATGATATTGTACTGATGGCCGATAATCTAGGGGACGTCGAGGCGATGCTACAGGAACTCCAGCAGGTATGCGCTAAGGTGGGCCTAAATATCAATGTCCCAAAAACAAAATTCATGACAAACCTGGTCCCCAGTGGAAATATTATAGTGGGGGCAAAGAGATAGAATTGGTAGAAAAATACACATACCTTGGCCATGAAATCCGAATCTCCAGAGATAATCAAACATGCGAACTGAAGAGGAGGACAAACCTGGCATGGGCAGCTTTTGGAAAGCTCGGTGACGTGTTTAAAGGAGACCTACCAGTGTGTTTGAAGAGAAAAGTTTTCAATCAGTGCTTGTTGCCGGTCATAACATATGTAGCCGAGACACTAACCTTGACCATCGCATCCGCAAACAGACTTAGAACAGCGCAGCGTAAAATGGAAAGATCAATGCTGGGCGTGTCGCTGAGAGATCATGTTAGAAATGAAGACACACGCCGAAGAACAGGCGTCACCGACATTATTGCACGTATCGCCAGGCTCAAGTGGAACTGGGCTGGACACTTGGCCCGAATGATAGACGGAAGGTGGACCAAAAGGATGCTGGAGTGGAGACATCGAGCTGACAAACGAAGCAGAGGAAGACCTTCAACGCGCTGGACAGATGATATAAAGAGAATCACGACTAACTGGATCCAGAAGGCTCAAAACAGAGAGGAGTGGGCAGAGAGAGGGGAGGCCTATGTCCAGCAGTGGACGCAGAGGGGCTAGTTGATGATGATGATGATAGAGTTTCAATAACGGATCTATTTTAAATTTGAGGGGACGTCGACCTTCATTATTATGTTTTGTAGTTGACACCCCTTTTAGATCTTGGTTTCAACTCTGAAATTTCAAATGGCACCATAGTGTCTTTATGCCAAGTATGCCGATTATTCGTTTCAACGATATTATCATCGTTCGATATGAAAGCGAGATAAAGGTTGAAAAAAATAAAAACGCTTTTGAAATTAGCAAAACGAAAAAATAGACAATAAATGATAGTTTAAAAAAAACAATATAATACGCTTCTGTAGCTAACCGAACTTTAAAGTAAAAAATAAATAATAGTTAAAAAAACAAAAAAACACGCTTTTATTGAAAAGCGATTTTGTTTCATTGTAGAAAAGCGTGGGGTGCTTTTTAAGATATTTCCATAATAACTCTACTTTTAACAATATCTGTCATTAAAACATTATAACAATAGACTCCAAACACTCCACGCTTTTCTACAAGAACATAAATTTTTTAGCAGGTTTTCACTTTGAAAAACTGCTTATTAAAATGGGTGCGATTAGTTGGACTTAGGACCAAGATAGTTTTTCGTTTCATGACTTTTTATGAAGCTTGGCACCAAAAACTCAATTTCATATCTCTCTCTCTCTCTCTCTCTCTCTATATATATATATATATATATATATATATATATATATATATATATTTATCTATATATATATTTATATATAATAAGATAGAAAAGAAAACACAACTCTCACAACTCCAAAGGTTTTGAATGTTTATTTAATTGCTACTAGTTTTCGCTAATTTTTTCTTCGCCTCCTCAAGCAACAGATGGCTGTAAGAGAATTATTCAAATGAAGAGCAATGCAAAAATACCAATCATAATGACTTACAGTGGACCACAGGGGTCAAACTTAAGACATGTCAAAATTTCCAATGTCAAAAATTAAAATATGCACAATATGAAATGGAAGCGCTGGACGGATACAATACTTGTTCATTTAAATAGAATAAATAAATATAAGCAAACACAAAATAAAATGATAATCACTAGCGGACAATAAGTAAAATACAAGAACAATGATAGAAATCAGAAGATCAAGCGAACTAGACGTTGCGGATACGAAACTAACGGAACAACAAAAACTGAATTGACGTTGATAATTGACATCTGGTAGATCGAATTTTTTGTAGTAGGTACAGTACACAACACAAACACGCAACAAATGTCAACCTCACACTGCAAACCGATAAATCATTCAGGAATTTCAAAACAACACCGAACAAATTGGTGGTATATCAGTTGTAGAGAATTTAACACAGTTTCTTCAGTACGATTTTCGAGCCCTTATTATTTCTAGTTGCTTCCATGTGTGGAAGCGTTGGTCCCTTCTCAAGAATGTGCAAAGCCTTAAAGCCTGTCTGCATATCAAATATATGGTCCCTCGTCGAGTAAATGTTGAGAAACTGAGAAGAATCCTGTTGATAAGGGGCTGCGAAACTTGGTGTGTTCACGTATACGTATTCCAAAACTACGAAAGTGCGTCAACATATATTGCAGAACAGGTGTCACAACGAAGCCGATACACTCCTGACTTATTGAGAATGTTTATTTTGTCTTTGTTGTTGATTAAAGCCATTTCATTATATATATATATATATATATATTATATATATATATATATATATATATATATATATATATTTATATATATATATATATATATATATATATATATTATTATATATATATATATATATATATATATATTATATATATATATATATATATATATATATATATATATCTATATTAATATATATATATATATATATTTATATATATATATATATATATATATATATATATATATATATATATATATATATATATATATAATGTGTTCGTATGTATGTATGTGCTTATGTATTTTAGCGTTGTTCACACGATAACGGGCGCAATTTTCAAGCAATAGGGTTGAAAACTTTTAAATAGGTATTTTCGTATGATATCTTGGATGGGATTGTTTTTGGTTCGAATTGGTTGGGGGGTTGGCCCCCCTGGAGGGAAATAAATCTTGTTTACACGACAGAAGGCGCAATTTTGTAGCAATAGGGTTCAAAGTTTGTATCTAGGTAGTTTTGTATGATATCTTGGATGGGATTGGTTTTGGTTCGAATTGGTTGACCCCCTGGGGGAAGAAATAAATCTTGTTTACATGATAAAGGGCGTAATTTTGGAGCAATAGGATTGAAATTTTGTGAGTAGGTAGTTTCATATGATATATTGAAGGGGATAGGTTTTAATGCGAATTGGTTGTAGGGAAATAAATCTTGTTTACACGAGAGAAGGCGAAATTTTGGTACCATAGGGTTGAAACTTTGTTGGTAGGTATTTTCGTACGATATCTTGGATGCTATTAATTTCTATATGAATTGGTTGGAGGGTTGAAATAGGGTTGAAAGTTTGTAAGTACGTAGTTTCGTATGATACCTTGGATGTGATTGGTTTTGGTACGAATTGGTTGGGGGGTTGATCCCTCAGGGAAGAAATAAATATTTTTTACACATTAGAGGGAGAATTTTTTTTTTGAATTTGGAAAAAAAACCATAATTTAATGAATATATTTTCAAAACTGGATACGTTATAAAAACCTGATCTTCTGATGCAGCTGCGGTAGAGTTTTTTGTTCTCCTTACATTTGAAAAAATCCATGATGCGTTCTTCCACAAAACGTTTTCAGATGTGTATGGAAATATTTTAGAAGTTAACAGATAGGTAATACTGTAATATTATACTACTTGTAATGAAACAATTTCAAATTCAAAAATATAAAATTTGCATCGTAATATTTTAATTTCTTTTCTACGATCTACGAAATGGTCCATACATTGAATCCAATGAAATAATGTGAATTGACATCTGTCTCAATTTAAAAAGGGACCTGTTATGGATTTTTCTCAAATCTTCATATTAAACGACGTATTCAGGGCAAAAGTTTTATCCGGGACACTGTATACAAAATTAGCTCACTGAGTGTTTGTACAATCTAAAGCTAGGGTTGCCATCCGTCCGGGATTCCCCGGATTTGTCCTATTTTAGGGGGAGTCCGGGGGTCGCCCGGACGGGGCTTTCAAAATATATCCGGGTAAAACCCGGACAAATTTTGTGTCAGGGGAATCCCGATTGATTGAAAGATGACCAATATATTAAAACAAATCTTAGTTAAAATATTAATTTATAATCGTGAGCCGCCTACAAGCTAAATCCAGAGAGAAACTTGCTGAATACACAGACGGTTTCTCCTCCGATTAAAACTTGTTACTTACTTTTAATTTATAGTTAATGAATAATTTAGGCTTTTGGTTACCTAACCAATCTAACCGAACTAGATGACCTATCCTATAATTTGTTGTTGCAATGTACAATGTATTCTATTTGATCTATTTTGATCTAGCAAAATTATCATCATAAGTAGTTTTTTATTTGATGATACCAAAAAAAGAGTTTTTCTGATTATTCTTGTTACCAGATTAACTCAAAAAAACTGTAAACTGTGTTATATTAGTAGATATTTTATTTGCTTCTAGTTGTTTTGTTCATATCGCAAACAAGCGGTTTAAAGTTTAAATAAATTCAAAAATTAAAATATAAACGATGTTTTATTTTATTCCAAAAAAACTATATTTCACGGGGTGTCCGGGAAATAACTAAATTTCACCCAAATTTCCGGGGTTTCAAAATTTTTTGCCCGGCGTCAGCAATTTAGGTGATGGCAACCCTACCTAAAGCCTATGACTTACTTCACCGATGAAGCGTTTTTAGTAAAGTTATTTGTGATAATACTTGACGAAAGTATATGTTGATTATATCCTACGATCACGTATTAGTACGAGTTTCAGGACAAGTCGTACAAGTGTCTTATTAACATTATGAATAGCAAGGAGCGCTACCAACTAATTTAATTCCTGTTCTGAAAGTGATTTTGATATGAACGGTGCTCATCATAATTGAAAGCGTTCAAAGCTAGTGATAGCGCTCTATTCATTACATCACAATATCTTCACCATATTCATCGGTTCCTTCATTCGATTAATAGTTCTATTTACAGCGGCTAATGGCAGGTCGTCGTCCGAATCAAAATTATTCTCAAATTCGAGAAAACCGCCATGTCGAAAGCAATTAGAAATTGTTTGTTCTGATACCTTCTGCCAAGCGATATGAATGAAGTTTTTTGTATTCAAAATATTGATAGTAAAATTTTCCCCACCGCTATCAATAAAATTAATCGTTGTCGAGAGAAGAAGTTGACGATAATGGCTTTTTAATCTATGGATAACTCCCTGATCCATAGGCTGTAGTTTGGAACACTAACTTTATGCAGTCCAAACTTTTAATATATGGATGAGCTCCGCAGTTGTCCACTAACAAAATGATTCGTTTTTCTTTGCGTAACTGACCATCCCACTCTGGCAATTCATTCGCAAAAATCTCTGAGGTTATCCATGCTCTTATATTGGATTTGTAATTAACTGGCAATTTCACATTCTCAAAACATCTAGGGTTTTTTGATTTGCCAATTTCTAATAACTTTCTCTTTTGTGTTCCTAACAAATTCACCCCCACAAACACAATTATGTGATAGGGTCGAAAGATTTCGGGGAATACCCCGCTGACTGGGTAAAATTTCGTTTCAGGTTCGTTAAAACAAAAATTTTTCACGATTATTCCAAGAATTTAAGGTTCTTTTTATCCGAAAGTTCGTTATAACCGGGTTCGTTATTTGCGAAAAAAATTAGCACAGACTTAATAATACTTTTGGTTCGTACTTTCAAATTGGTTCGCTATAAACTAAAGTTCGCTAAAAGCGGGTTCGTTATAAGCGGACATAACTGTATATGTTTTGAATAAATATAATTTCTGTATGAAATTATCGATAAGAAAATAGCTAAAAATTAAATATACCGAACAGAGTCGGGAGCAGACTGATGATACCCATATAAGTCGTTTATTTGTCCCAATTGAAATTTTCAATTGAATTTCTATGGAAAAACCAAAAATAAACGATATAATGGGACGCAATACTTATATGAGAAGCACGGAAATGCAGAGCCGGACCGTGGGCGTGGCGAAGGAGGCATTTGCCACGGGCGCAAACGACCTAGGGGCGCAAAATGTGAAATATGATATATTCCATTTGAAATAAAAATTGACTACAAGCTCTATATTTCAGAGTGGCGTATTTACCAGTTTACAAAGTTGAGTGACACGTAGTTAATGAACGCTACCAAAACCGCCAAAACGGAGCAAAATCCTAGAAAATGATACATGGCGCGAAACACGACTCGGTGCACATAAAAACTCTCCTTCCACTTCTGCGGTAATTCCATCCTAATCGGTTGCTAGGCGACCTGATCACGTGATATTGCTAAAACAGAATTTTGTTCAGCTGTGGCGTTTATGGTATCGTTCACAGTTCACAGTGCACACTCGTACCTCGTACTCGTGTTTTCACTAGTCAGGTCAATAATATGGTGCAATTCTTTTTTCTTTTACCTTTTACCGTCTTATCGACCTGGAAAATATTCGTGCTGGAAAGGAAAATAGTTCTCAATCAGGTATGTTTGACTTATTGAATGAGTCCCAGCCAATTTTCCGCGCCAAGTTATATTATTCATGAGGATTTTTATTTTCAGCTTGTTACAACCAAATGAAATGCCTCCGAAAAAATTATCAGGATCTCAGTTTCGGAAGATAAGAGATCAAACATTGTCAGAAATGTTGCAGAAAGTATTCCTTCTACTTCTTCAAGTACTGAACAAAAAAAATTCTTTCGAAGAATCAGGAGTTACTAAGGAACCACCTGAACTAGTTGATTTCAATGACCTTACAACATGGCAAATTACGAAAAAAAAATAATCAAAATATTTCTTCGATGAGGACCTGAATTAGGCGATGATTCGACTTTTATCCCTTTTAAGTGACGGTGATCGACGTTTTGATAAAAAATGGTTCTTGAAGATTTTGCCAAATGGAGATAGGTTGCACAGAAACTGGCTTATTTATTGTAAGAGGATGGATGCTTTATTTTGCTTTCCCTGCTTGCTCTTTTCTGGAAAAAAAGATTTTTGGACTACAGGCTATCGAGACTGGCAACATCTCAATCCATCACTACCTTGTCATGAAGTTTTCTTTAAGTCATAGTCATAGGGAAAACTACATAAAATTGCGAAGTTTTGAAACGGAGTTTGAATATTGGCGGATTCATAGATGATTCATTTGGAGAAAAAATGATCATGGGATGAGAAACAAAAGAAATGGAGGCATATCTTAAAGGTTATCTTGGATGCGATTCTTCACTGCGTTAAGAATAATGATGCTCTTAGGGGTACTTCTCTGAAAAAATAGGACAACCGAATTGTGGAAAATTTTTGAGCACAATTGAGCTTATAAGCCATTATGACCCTATAAATGAAAAATCACATAGAGATACATAATAGAGAAATCAGATTTCTTATTTCTCTGCATAAGATACAAGATGAGTTGATACATTTGGTTTCCACAAAAATTAGGAACACATCATAGCCAATATCAGAAAGCCACATGTTTTTCAATTTGTTTTGACAGTACACCAATGGTATCACATCTAGAACAGATGACTCAAATATGCAGATATGTTTAAATTGATTCCGATAAGTGTACTATTAGTATTGAAGAGAAAGTTTTCACGATTTTATAACAACTAATGAACATACTGGAGAAGCTCTTGCTAAACTGATAGAGGAAAAATTGAAAGCGGATGGATTAGATATAGGAAATATTAGAGGTTAATTTTTATAAAGTTTATAAATATTAGAGGCCAATCTTATGATAATGCTCGGGAATATGGCAGGGGTAAATATAAAGATGTTAAAAACTAGAATTTTAAAGAACAGCGAATTCGCAAGATTCATTCCCTGCTCAACACGAGTCTGAACTTAGTTGGAGTTCATGCTGCCCAAGTTTCACCCAAAATTAAGACTTTTTTTGGAACAGTTCAGCAAGTGTTCACTCATTTATTTATTGTTGTCTTCATGTTTTAATACTTTCTTTAATGTTTATATATAACAGTATGTATTATTTCGAGAATAAATAACTATTTTTTTATCGTTTTCTATTCATTTTGTTGATTGAGTTTTTGTTCAATACCTTTTAAGAAATATGGGAGATTATTGTGAATAAAAAAGTTCTTCAAAATATAATCAATAAATGTCAATTATGAAAAAACATGTATTTTTTTTGAAGAATGAATTTCTTCAAGGGCGCATTTTGAAAGTTTGCCACAGGCGCTAGAATCCTAGTTCCGGCTCTGCGGAAATGTAGTGAAAAACACTGGTATTACGAGCATAATAGAGTCCATTGCATTCAACGCGTTGCGATTAATTTTAAAAATACTAGATAATATGTTACCTCAATATCTACCTGAAGAATGTCGTTAGGGAAGTCCATTGCTGTAATGCAAGGTCACATGATGATTTTCATTTAAAAATATCGATGACCGATTAGAGCTTCTTGAATCTATAAGGGCTTATCATAATTTATAAATGTTTATAAAATGCGGAATCTAGATAGGGCAATGTATTTCACTGCAGAACATTATTTCGTATGGTAAATATTTCGTTCTACCTTAATTACGCGAACGCCTGAAATCATCCGTTATTTGCTAGTACTAAATAAATTCGAAAGATATGCTTGAATTGACATTCTTCAAAACATATTCCAATCATTTCTCGTTCACTCCGGCTGTATGAGAATATTAATATTTTATTCCTACTCCCTTCAAACGAAGATTATAATTTTTCCAATTGATTAATTGATTTCACCATAAATTACATGGTCATCAATGAACTTATCCATTTCAAAATCGAAACGACCAAACGATGTATGTAACACTCTCCAGCATAAATGATCATTTCATTAATAACCGGCGAGAATGGTATAATGATCGTTCCCAACCTTGAACACATGGATTATTGTTAATATTTCATGGCGTTTCATGCGACAACAACCTATTGTGTAATTAGATGTTGTAGAGTTTTAGATACTTGTATATTCTAATGTATTCCGCCATTATCTCAAGCAGTTCGATGAAAACGAAATGGATAATCTTGGAAATAAATGGTAGGGAAAAGTATTCTCAACATTTCTTGATATTTAGGGAGATGATCGATTCCATTAAATTATTAAGTAATTGTAGCAGCACCATTGAATGTTCGTTTAATATGAAAAATACGACTCTATATTATAATAGTCGACATTGTTTTCGATGATTTCCAAGACCCGGACCGTTTCTGTATTGTAGAATACAATATATCATCTTAAGTATAAAAATGATGTTTGTAAATATATATATATATATATATATATATATATATATATATATATATATATATATATATATATATATATATATATATATATATATTTATATATATATATATATATATATATATATATATATATATATATATATATATATATATATATATATATATATATGTATGTATATATATATATATATACACTGGCCAGCAAAATTAACGCACCACTAAAATTTGAGTCAATTTCAAAGTTAATTTTCTCGCGAACTGCTGAATCGATTTAGATAAAAAAAAATTTCAATGTAGCTTAAATCTTCAGAAATGACGTTATGAAAAGAGAGAAAATTTAAATTTGAGTTTCAGGCATATACTGGGTGTTCGAAGAAAAACTAGTTTAATGCACAACTTTTGTCATATTCTGTGGGAATTCCCATCAACAGTATTAGGTGTCTCTCTAAGTCGAAATATAGCCCCATATTTAACAAGCATTTTGTTTTTTTATTCAATTTTTCATCTTGCTTATTAAATCAAATACGGAATTTAATGTAAAACGTTACAACTGAAATTTATTTTGAAAAAATTTGAAATAAAATCTGAAAAAATTTCGTCAATGTACTTTTCGCTATTTAAAGGTGCTCCATGCAAGGACATGATGTCTGTACGAGCTGCCAAAGAAATTCCGCCCCAAAACATCACAGAGCCTCCATTAAATAACTCGGTTTAGCGAATATTATTTTGTGAATAACGTTCGTTTGGCTGTCGAATAAATTCTGAGCTTCGATCCTTGCTGTAGAGACAAAACCTCGTCTCATCAGTGAACAAAACTCGTTCCCAATCTTCAGCAGTCCAGTTCACATATTCCGTAGAAAATTGCAAGTCCTTATGTCTTTTTACGACATTAAATTCTGTATTTCATTTAATATGTGAGATAAAAACGTGAATAAAAAAACAAAATGCTTGTAAAAGATGGGGCTATATTTTGACTTAGAGAGACACCTAATAATGTTGATGGGAATTCCCACAGAATATGACAAAAGTTGTGCATTAAACTAGTTTTTCTTCAAACATCCAATATATACCTAAAACTCAAATTTAAATTTTCTCTCTTTTCATAACGTCATTTCTGAAGATTTAAGCAAAATTGAAATTTTTTTTATCTAAATCGATTCAGCAGTTCGCGAGAAAATTAACTTTGAAATTGACCCAAATTTTAGTGGTGCGTTAATTTTGCTGGCCAGTGTATATATATATATATATATATATATATATATCTATATATATATATATATATATATACAGTGCTTTCATGATGAAAAGAACAAATTCATTAAAAAATTAGGTTTCTATTTCATGTTAATATCCTCTGACAGGTCTATTAGTATTTTTTATTTGGGCATTTTTTCGCAATAAAAATTTTGTATACAGGGTGTCTCATTCAAGAGCTATGGCTTTGTCATTAGTTTTTTTAAAAGGTAATACCCTGTATATTATTTCACTTTACAATTCTACGATAAATTCTTATCACTTTTTTGTGAACATACATATGCCTCAACTTGATGGATTTCCCCAGATTATAACGGAGATAGTGGACTGCCTGGAGATTTTAAAATGTGGATTAAAAGTACAAAAACAAAATTTAGGTAAACATTGTCATTAAATCTGAAGAATGAAATTTCACATGTACGCATCTGAATTCATGTCACTGGTGCTGTATAGTCCGCAGTTTTCACGTTTTTAACGCTCCAGGCACTACACTACTTCATTGTTTTAGAAAATGCAATTACTTGAGGAGAACGGTATTGAAGTACTTATGATGATTGGTTTTGGAGATAGGGTGCGTTCACAAGAAGAAGTCTGCAATCTTATTCAATGAAAATCATCCTGATCGTTCCGCCAATTACTAGATCGACAGTCAGCAAAATTGGAATCAAAATTCAGGAGATACGGCCACGTTAGAGATTTACCTAAAGGAAAGACCACCGAGAGTATGCTGAAGAAACAGTGCTGAAGGCGTTCTACTAGAAACCCAAGATAACCCTCATACATCCATTACTACAATTTCCAATAATTTCAATTTATCAGTAGGGTCCGTGCATAAAATACTTAAGGTAATAAGTATCATCCCTAATAAAATTAAGCTGGTACATGAATTATTAGAAGACGATTTTGACCGCAGAGTACAGTTTTGTGAGCAGATTCTTGAAATTCATAATCAACATCTCTAAAATTTCATGTACAAACATAATTTTTTCTGATGAAGCCACCTTTACTTTAAATGGCCACGTCAACAGACAAAACTGTAGGTATTGGGCGGAACCGAGAATCCTCATTGGATGCAAGAATGCACACACAGCGGCCTCAAAAAATTAATACATGGGCAGCGATTGTTCGAAATCGTATAGTTGGTCCCTATTTTTTTGACAAGGAAACACTAAACGGAGAGGAACTACTTGAACTTTCTCCAGTTCGAACTCATTCCGGCTTTAGCTGTTTTTGTTCCTAACCCACAAGATCCTGACATACTCTAATAACGAGATATTATGGTTTCAACAAGATGGGGCACCTCCTCACTATTCAATCGCTGTTCGACAATTTCTTGATGCAACTTTTCCCAACAGATGGATAGGACGGAGAGGTCCGATTGAGGTGGCCGCCAAGATCACTCGGACATAACCCATTGGGATTTTTTTCTTATGGGGTTAATTTGAAGTCTAAAGTTTATTTGAATAGACCAAATAATATTGTATGATCTAAAAGAGAGAATCAGGCAGGAAATAAAGACTTATCAGTCCAGAAGTAATTGAAAATGTGCAACGGGAAACATTGAATCGACTTCAAAAATGTCTCGAAGTAAACGGACAACAGATTGAACATATTATGTAAAATTAAATTAGTAATTACATTTGTGTGTTTTCATATCGTACCTCTCATTACCCACTATCTCCGTTTCTGGCAATCCATCGAGATTGAGGCATATGGTATGTTCACAAAAGTGATAAGAATTTATCGTAGAATTGTAAAGTGAAATAATATACAGGGTATTACCTTTAAAAAAACTAATGACAAAGCCATAGCTCTTGAATGAGACACCCTGTATACAAAAATTTTTATTGCGAAGAAAATGCCCAAATAAAAATACTAATCGACCTGTTCCCGAGGATTTTAACATGAAATAGAAAACCTAATTTTTTAATGAATTTGTTCCTGTTCATCATGAAAGCACTGTATATATATATATATATATATATATATATATATATATATAATATATATATATATATATATATATATATATATATATATATATATATATATATATATATAAATATATAAACATGTTTGAGAAATGAAACTCTGAGTTTAACGATTTTCACATATAATAAAACAACAACAGTTGCACAACGCGTTTCGCTGACACTGCAGCTTTTACATGTGCGAATTTCGAACTAAAACTAAAATATCTAATACAAGGTTTGCAAACAAGTACAATTATAAATTTGGTATATCCATTCTGGAATAAACTGAGAATAAACTACCTTTATTCATTAAAAAGGTTGAAAAGGGGGAAACTGTTCACATCCAATTGGTTGTTAAGTAACTTCTGGAAATTCGTATGCCTATTAATTTCTTAAGTTTCCATAAAATTCAATTTTGAACCTTTTTTTCCGTGGTGTAGAATTTCGATATCCGAATTGAAGTCATCTTTCTCTTTTATTAAGTGTCTAGCATATATTGAATCTTCGTTATGATTTATGTAACTTCGCCAGTGTCCAGTAATCCTTCCTAAAAGAATATTAAGGTGGAGTGGAGTAAGTGGGAATTTGGAAAAAACACTGAATTTGGGAACTCAACTCCGAGAAAAATATTCTTCAGATCTTAATTCAGTTACGACATATTGTTTTTGATTTCCAAAGCCATTATGAAACAAGTACATGGTCATTCTAGAAGTAGCTGAATTTTATCGAAAAATTGAAGTTACCCAATGGAAATTAAAAATATTGTCTTAACCATAATAAATCACCTGGGAACAAATTGTCAAGTTTGTTCTTCTTTATATTACTCATGCTACTTCTAGTGATTTTTTTTCCCCCATTCTTTTTGTCATTTTTATTGCCATAGTTCCCACTTGCCCCGCAACTTTTGTTTGAGGGGGCAAGTGGGAACTATTTCCACTACACACTCTCCTGTTGAGAGAACAAATCTTGTTCCGATGCACGAAAATCTAAATCTACATTCCGTATCATTTGAAGATTTGTTGCTTCAATATATAAAACAAAAAATCGCGAGGAGAAAAAACCGAAAAAAAGAGTGGCTCCAGGGGCTGAAGTGATCACCACAAAAGATGCTTTAGATAGAATATCTGTTAAGAATAACAAACCTTCGGAAAAATCAAAGAGACCGAAAAAGAAAACCAAAGTGAGCATCGCAATTTATATCCGATAGTGACGAAGAAACCTTAGAAGATCTGCGAAGGAGATATGAAAATGAAGAAATAGGGAGACAACAAGAAGAAAATCTCTTGAACATTCATCACAACATCAGAGTTGGAATTTGGGTTTCGGTTGAATTTTCAACTAAAAAAATCCAAGAAACATTTTGTTGGACAAGTTCTAGAAGTGAAAGCAGAATAATTGAAAATGAAATTCACGAAGAAGAAAGAAGATACTTCGAAACCAATATTTTATTGGCCAAAAATAGAAGATGAATCTTTGATCACAGAAGATGCCATTTTGAGAGTACTGCCTGAGTCAGATCTTGGGAGAAGAGGAGAATTAATATTTCCTGTTCAATTCAATTCGTTCAATATGAAATAATTTTCCTTTTTCAACATGAAAAATCTGTTGTAGAAGACACTCATATTATTTTAGTTCGTTCAAGCCCTAAATTTTCACAGTTTGTCTATTAATGAAATAAATTTATCATTTCTGATCAAAATAACCTCTCCCCAAAAAAGTTCATAACTTAGGTAATTTTGCTGATATTTCGAATCTAAAAAAAGCAAATTGAAGCTTGAAATATGTAGATTGACTCACTTGCCCCATTCAATAATATCACTATCCATATGAAAAGTATAAGCAACGAACCCACTTGCCCCAGATACTGGGGCAAGCGGGTTCTACAGACAGGTTTCTATATAACAATAAAATTTTCGAAAACTTTTTTCTTTTCGGACGAAATAAATCAATGGCATGTTGTGTTCATAACACAGCATTTTCAGTTCAAATCGCACTTCTGTACATCAAGTTTTCTTAAAGTTATGTGGTTCCAAAGTCAACCTATTGAAATTTTAGTCCCCACTTACCCCACTTCACCTTATATAAATACTATTTTTCCACGAATAAGAACTTCGGGTACAGTGACAAGATGTCATAATAAGCCCATCTCTCATGAACCATGAACAGCAATCCGATGAGACTAGAAGGTATTAAAAAAAAGTCAAATGTAGGAGATATAACAAACATGTCATGTTCGAAAGAATGGAACTACGACGAGCATCTCTATATCGAAATCATTTTCCGACTGGAAACGACATATAACAAACAACATTTCAACCTATTCTTCGGAAAATTCATTGTACCTGCTTGATAAAGATTTATTACGCCCAGTGGACAATTAATTCTAGCATTTCTCAGGTGTTCTGAACTGTTATTTCCTGTCGTTGATATTTTTGTTTACAAAAAGAAAGACCGTAATTTTGTCTCTCTAAAATTGAATCCTCAGTTGAGCAGAAGAATGAGATCGGTGCGAGTTACATTTATATGCGATGCAATAACTTTTTCTGCTCGATAAAATGAACGTCTAAATTGTGTCTGGATTATTGGTTTTTTTTTGTATCTCGAGGGACCTACAGTTTAACGCCGGTTCCGAACTGCCAATGGGCTTGTAAACGATGTACATTACCCAACAATTTATCTTATAAATAGAACCACTAAATTCCGGACATACACAACACCCAAGAGCAAGGTGGGACTCGAACCCACATTCTCGGCTTACAAGCGGTACTCCTTACCGCTGGTCTACCGAGGCCTCAAAATTTGACCAACAACATAATAATCGTTATCTTGTACACGAAATGTGTAACGCAGCCCTGTCATTTATCAGGCGTCTGTCATTTCCTTCAGTTGATATTTTTGTTTTTAATAAATAATAGTACAAAAAAACTAAAAAACACGATTTAATAGAAAAGCGAACTAAAAAGTAGATAATAATGTTCCATAATTTCAAATTTAAAATAGTGTACACACATTCTTTTATTGTAGAAAAGCGTGGGGTGCTTAGAGTCAATTGTTATATTTTAATTATAGGTATTGGTAAAAGCATGGTCATTACGGGATTATCTGAAAAAGCACTTAACGCTTTTCTACAATAAAAGAAATTTTTTTGTTAATTACACTATTCTTAATTTACATTTATTGAAATTTATTTTCTACTTTTCAGTTTTACTAATTACAAACGCGTGTGTTTTTTTTAACTATTATTTCTCTTCGCTTTCATAGTTTTAACACGTTGAGTGCCGAGCCAGAATTTGCTATAGGGTCCAGTGCGCCGCAATAATTTTATTGTGAATTATCGATTGTTGTCTACTTTTATCAATTTCTGTATCATAATTGAATCGATTGATAAAAAGAATTTGATTTATTGAGCTGTGAATAAAATATATACACACGGCGTCTGATTTTGATTTTCATACTACGCCGTGTGCATATGTCATAAGCACGAATACAAATCACAGTAAAAAAGTCATTTACGTATGTACAGCTTGTCCTGAAAAACCACCAGGCTGCATAGAATATTTTTTCAGACATCATAAGTCGATGCCCAAATGATATTCTCCAATTATGTTTATTTCTGTATCAAACCCCTAAAATGGATTTTTAATTTTTTCATTTTTAGTGACACGATTTTGTGAAATTACCGATACTTTCTGAATGAATTTTTTTTTTTGAATTTTATATTTATAAAAACTCAAAAAATTTTTTTAATGTAATGTATGTGTAATTGTTATGTAAAATATACAATAAATCACCCTGCTATTTTAATATGGGTTGATTGTACGCCGTAGCAATCCGTGCCATATAAGAGGAGTAAGGTATACATATATGCAGAACTCATATACACATGCCTTGGAAGTTTAACACTGTTCATGTATAAAATCTATACACACGGCGTCCAGAGACTTGCCAATGTGCATAATATGTATACACACGGCAGTCAACGTGTTAAAACGATGCTGATTTCGTAGCAAAGAATAATTGGCGTACTTCTCACAAATACACTACCGGGTATCGGATATAGAAAATAGTTCATCCTAAAGGTCCTGATCAGGATAATGGGACAAACTATTCAAGTTATTGCTTTGTCATCGGTCCTTGATAAGTGTGCTAAGTTTCAAATTAATTCGGCTTTTTGGAGGGGTAAAAATCACGTTCAAAGGTTCGGTTAAATTGATACATACCAAATTTTGAATAGATTGGGCCGATACTTGGTGTAAATTAATAAACATATTAAAACAATGGTTGATAATAACATTTATTAAAAGAAATAACGCATGACGCACGTTTCGGTGGAATTAAACCTTCTTCAGATGCTAATGGCGCAAACTAACTATGATTCTCTGTTATATCGAAAACAAGAAATGACAAATTAAGGGGTAAATAGAAAGATGGTTACAAATAATTATTTGAATAGGAAAAACCAATTCTGAACTGCTAGTCAGGTAGTTCGGTAATTTTGGAAAGATTAAGAAGGGGCTTGAAGTATGATCGATTTGGCTATTCAATAGGAGACCGGAATGCTTGTATTTATTTATCTGTAATGATTCTGAAAAATTAAGTTTAATTCCCTTACTTTCAGTTAATATATTAAAATCGAAATTGAATGTGTGATTTTCTTGGATTAAATGGTTTGCATAATGTGAATCCGACTTCTGATTAACAAAGCTACGTTTGTGTTCTGAAATTCTAGTTTGAAAACTCCTGAAAGCTCTACTAATGTGCAACTTATCACAATCACCACAATTAATTTTATGAACTCAAACGTAGCTTTGTTAATCAGAAATCGGACTCACATTATGCAAACCATTTAATCAAAGAAAATCACACATTAAATTTCGATTTTAAAATATTAAATACTGAAAGTAAGAGAATTAAACTTAATTTTTTAGAATCATTACAGATAGATAAATACAAGCATTCCGGTCTCCTATTGAATAGCCAAATCGATCATACTTCAAGCCCCCTTCTTAATCATTTCCAAATTACCGAACTACCTGACTAGCAGTTCAGAATTGGTTTTTCCTATTCAAATAATTATTTGCAACCATCTTTCTATTTACCCCTTCTACACAATTTGTCATTTCTTGTTTTCGATATAACAGAGAATCATAGTTAGTTTGCCATTAGCATCTGAAGAAGGTGAAGTTCCACCGAAACGTGCGTCATGCGTTATTTCTTTTAATAAATGTGTAAATTGTTATTATTAACCATTGTTTTAATTAATACATACCAAGCTAATAAAAGCGTCTTAAAAAAACCCAGTAATTTTCTCCGCTTGAAATTAAATCGTCAGTTAAGTAGAAGAATGGGATAATGCGAGTTATGCCCGCTACACACATAACGATATATCGTAACGATATAACTGTGCAGTCAATTTGCACAGTTTTATCGAACGTGTGTATGACAAATCTTCGCAGATAATTTCATCTGCACAGTTCATCGGTGGCAGTTGCATTTTCTATTCGATAAATCGTTGATACTTGCGTTTGCACAGTTTTATCGTTTCGTGTGGATACGACGCCGCGATCTATTCGACCGATCGACAAGTTTCTGGAATTATTTTACTGAGAGCCTGTGGTGATATTAGAGTAGAGAACTTCATGCATTCATATGAGCGACCTGTAGCTAAAAATCTCAGTGTTGCAGATAATCTCTCGTGAGGACTTATTGCTTCTCTCATTACAGTGTTCCTTTTCTGAATCAGCGGGGTGACTAAAGCCAAGAGGGTTAAGTACGTCTCCTCGTTCATTCTTAAATAGTTATGCCAATCTTTTGGTGCCAATTTCAACTCATTTAATGAATTCATATGAGAGTATGACTTCCGTTTTAGAAGCCAGTCCTTACACCACACATTACGTGATTTTTTTTTCTTTAAGCATATCATCAAACCCAAAAATGCAAGTGCATCTTCATCATCTTCCGTTATTGCCGATGACATGTTTCTCGCGCGAGCTTCTGTGTACAACTGACAATATCGACGCAGATATCTGTGCCGTGTAGAGGCACCAGGGCTATTCGATTTAACTGTGCAGTTTGAAATCGCAACGATATATCGTTATGTGTGTAGCGGGCATTATATTCATATGCGATCAAAAGCCGAATTCCCTTTTTCTGCTCCACAAATTGAACGTTCAAATTGTATCTGCATAATGGATTTATTTGACCAACAACATAATCGTTACGTTGTACACCGAATGTGTAACGTAGCCAGCCATTCCCACAATGAAAAACTGAATGCCACTTGAATATTCAATGAGTACCTATGTCATTTTTAATTCGATTACAATTGCCCACCGTAGAGTATTAGAATTGAGTAAATAGAAATTATTGCATCCAAGAGGAATTTCGAAGATATATAGGCTCTTGCAGCGTATATTATTAAACTAAGTTTAATGGTAAACCGAGTTTAACTTGACATTTTCGCTTGCACCAAAATATAAACGGCGTTTAAGACTCCCTAAACCACGCATAAATTAAACGCCCAATTTTCGGCGTTTAATTTGAAGTACATTTTGAGGTTATTTATAGAAGAAACAGTATATTTTCTCCTTGAAAATTTATTTTTTGCCGGCGGAAACTCGAATTTTTGTTTGAAATGTTTTATGAAGAGATTGATATCTATAACGACAACTTGGACGTTCTAGAATTCCTGGAATAGTGGAGACATATTTATTTCAAAAATGTTCGCTTGGCAATCGTCAAGCTATGCAAAAAAGATGGTATCCGATTATATTGTATTATTCAATTATTGTTATAGATTTTTTTGTTCAATCAACAATAATCATCTTATAGGTATTTCGTTATTCTCTCTAGGTGGTAAGAAATATGGCCACCAGAACTGAAGGCGTGAATTTATAGTTTATCTATACTAATGAACAATGCACTCATTCAACTCATAAATGCAAATTTACTCTACATAATTAAAAATACGCACACAAAAAAAATGTACCTATTTATGTGATATCACGGGTAAAGTGCCTTTTAAACCTATCTAACTTTGTAGGAATGACAGCTTGTCCCCCATGGATCAGCTACTTTTAGCATTAAAATTGTATGCTCATGGAGGACATTTGCACAGTATTGCTCAATTTGTTGGAGTACATACATCCACAGTTTCACGTTCTATCTGGAAAGTATCAGTGTGGTCTCCTTTTTATTTTATTATTATCTTCCATTTTATGCACATTTAATACAAATCACAAAAGAACAACTTCTTTATTATTAAAACTAGGTTAGAAAAGTAGAAAAATGAATTCTGTTTCTTCTTTTTACTTCATGTACAACGCTGTTTCATCCAAAATACTACAAAAACGCAGTTTAGCAATGGGTCGGTTTTATCATCATTACTTCATGAGGTTATAAAATGTTCTGGATGAGATATTTATTTCGGTTGATTAATTTACTAACCTATTTGGAATGGATATCATTTCTTTTACCACAATTTTTTTATAGTTATTCTCTTTATTCAGTATATGGATTATTAATGATTTTTTTGTTCAGGTTTTTTTTGTAATATCTGAAACGATTATGGCCATGAAGGATACATCACTTCTTCATAATGTTAGAAAATTTAGTAACTTTTTTCGAGGCGAAGTCCAGATGTTTCACCTAGTTCCGTAATTCAGAAACATTGAAATTGGCATACACACTGGATACTATAAAGTCTAGAAAAAAATGTTAGCATCGTTACCTCATGAAAGAGGAAAATGAGAATCTTTCGGGAATTTAATTGAAGATGATTGGATAATATGCACTTTCTTTTTCTTCTTTTTTCTCTCTCGATTTTTCTTTTTCAAAAATTAAGCTCACTGAACCTAACCTTACTTTATAAGTTATGTATTATGATACTTTTGCAGCAGAATATTTTTAATTATAAACTGAATATCATGGAACAAATAGAGGCCGCCAAGACCCAACCCGGGTTGTCGTGCCAATGATGATGATCATGGAACAAATAGCAAGAATCAAGGAATATGGAATAATGGAATTAATAAGAAAGTAGCAAAAGCTGTTATCGGGAACTTTCCTACACTGCATTCAATTTTGGTTTCCATTCTGCGCGATAAACTAAGTCGCAATAACATCTTCACTTTTTTCGAAAATATAAAATATCAAGGTTCATTTGGATCAATAATAAATAGAAACAAATATATAAGAGAACGATAAGTGAAACAGATTCTATGTTATATATCCTGCGCCATGACTTATACGATAGTTTAAAATCGAAAATCACTACGAAATTCAAAAAATTGACGATGTAAGATTTCATTTATTGGTGGAAATTGAAATTTTATCGATCTTCCTAATTATTGAAATGAACTGAAATACTTACTCAAACCAAACCCCCGTGACATCGAGGCGGGAAATTGGCCTCCAATCGTTTCGAAGATTTATGCAGCTCACAAAAATCTTATATTTTTTCTATAGCCAATAAATCAAAACTTTAATTCATGTTTAGGTCAAAAGTCAGTCATCATACGTCTGATTATCATCGGCAATATCTTAACTGTTGGAAATAACAGAATCATTGAAATCTCAAGGATGCTAACTGATTTAAATTTTTCCCTTAAATATTACGAAACATTCCAACGTGCTTATCTTATTTTCCGTCATTCTCAGCTGCAAATAGCTAAATCGGTGGGGGATCTACGACATAAAAGTATAGAAATTTAACAAAATCAGATTTCATCTTATGTAAATGGTTAGGGATTTTGTACAGAAGGCCTATTGACAAATACTTCATACTGAAATACTTTTCTCGAGTTATGTAACATATTTCAAAATTGAGCCAATTAGGTCCATTAATTACGTGAGATCCCCCCTCCCCCTTGGTTTAATGTCGTGAGATTTTGCTCGACCCCCTCCCCCTCCTCGAATCTCACGTGAGATTTTTTTAAATGCCTATTTATTATGTAAATGAGTTAATCTGTGTTCGATTCCATTAGATTTATTTAAAGAAACCATTTTCTTATAATTTTTTCTATTTGAGAATTGTATTTAATATTCTTAATGACGTAGCATAGAATCACAATGAGATTTAATAATAAAATACTTGAATAGGAACTACTGAAATTTGTTAAGGAATATTCACTCTAATTAAATCCACGGAGACTCATGTAGGGTTGCCATCCGTCCGGGTTTCCCCGGATTTGTCCTAGTTTAGGGGGCGTCCGGGGGTCGTCCGGGCGGGGTTTTCAAAATATGTCCGGGTAAAACCCGGACAAATTTTGTGTCCGGGTGTGAAGCTTGAGTGTCAGTGACGGAGATCAGCTATGTGGCCGAATTTTTTCGAAACATCTATATTCTAAACTGCTCAAAATTGCATAGTAATATTTAAGTATACCAGCTCACAATGCGAATGTACAGTGAGTTTTTTCGCTAGGGTAGCAGTAATGGAGGAAGGAGAGAAACTTGCTAAATACACATACGCTGATCAAAATAAAGTCTACTTTCAAAGACTTGAGTTGCTCGACTTTTACAAATTCATGATGAAAAATAAAGACATTTTAGAAAAAATTGGCAAGTCTGAAAAATTCCAAGTTAAGTTGAATTAGTAAAAATAACTTGATCTCGTCAGAATTAAAACTTGTTACTTACTTTTTATTTATAGTTAATAAATAATTTAGACTTTTGGGTACCTAACCTATCTAACCGAACTAGATGACCTATCCTATAATTTGCTATTACAATGTAGAATCTAGTCTATTTCATTTTTGATCAACCCAAAATTATCGTCATGAGTTGTTTTTTATTTGATGATACCAAAAAAAGAAGAAACTGTAAACTGTGTATAATAGAATTTTATTTGTTTTTTGTTGTTCTGTTTATATGGCAAAAAAGCGGTTTAAAGTTTAAATAAATGAAAAAATTTAAATATAAACGATGTTTTATTTTATTAAAAAAAAAATTTCATCGGGGTGTCCGGGGAAAAACAAAATTTCACAGAAATGTCCGGGGTTTTTTAAATGTTTGTCCGGCATCGGCGATTTAGGTGATGGCAACCCTACTCATGTATGATCTCAAGAGTGACTACTATACTTTTCATTCCGCCATAACTTCAATAAAAAATTCTATTAGTTCAAGTAAATTAGTAATATTTTATTGAAATGTGGACTAAATGAAATTAATAATAAAACAATTGTTGTAATAAGCCATACGGAATTTTTTTTTCATTGAAAATTATTAGTGCATCGTATATTTATTATAAAAGCTTTATTTTTTATAAATAATCTTCCAATCGTACGGTATATTCTTTCCAAAAAAAATTTATTTACTGTTAATAAATATTCATTAATAGTTAAAGAATCATGTTAGAAGAATAGTTGTTCATATTTGATAAATTAATAAATTGTTTCCTAACAAATGTAATTTATTTTTAGTTAATAAATTCTTCTATCAGTGCATAATTATTAAGCCGCGATGAATATTATGATGTATGATTTAGCCATATTTTAGTGGAGAAACATCTTTTACTTAATTTATCCCCGTTTTCTCGCAATTTTATACTGTTTCTTGCGGGAAAAAATTACGAGATATTTGCCGAGACCACCCCCTACCCCACGTGAGATTTCTCTCGACTCCCTTCCCCCGCCACCCCTAAACACCTCACGTAAATAATGGATGCCCCCTTAGCAGGTACTATAGATATTTTAATTTCGAATTGCTCCATTTTGCATTTACGTAATTACATTCAAGAATTTCCAGAAGATAATTTCTAATTTCCACATAATTGTTCATTTCAGCACAAAAGCTTTACATGTCCCCAAAAAAGCAATTTCATATTTATTTCAATCTTCAATATTTTCTGAAGAACATATCGAAGATATTTATTGTCACTGAAAAGATAACGCAATCGCCCGTAATAATAGTTATGAAGGCGGAAGAGACATGGATTATAGTTAATAAAAATAATAAATCCGTTTGGACAATATTCGCCAAACGAAATCGTCAAATAAGGATAGAGTTAGCTTTATTACCGTGTATGAAATGTTCTCCGAGAGTTTCGACAGTACGAAATCCATATTGAGGCTTTGCCAATTTCATGCACAGCAGATAGATGGCGTGGATATTCACAGTTGACACTAAATATCGGCGTATCTCTATTTTGTATTAATCTGCGAACAAGATGGTTCAATGTGTCGCAAGAAATCATATTCAGCTATACAAACAGCTTTACTAGCACAAAATCACTATTGTGAATATTTTTCCGTTGTCCTTTTCGATAAAATCGTCGTCCAATTATTCACTGTCACACAGAACATAAAAACACGAGCAAGTAATTGACGAAGGATGAGGACGCGGAAAACCCCCCTAGATAAGGGTAGTTGAGACCGTAGAAAGCGACAGCCGACGAATCACGGCAAAGAACAGATGCCCACTGCAAGTCAGGGAGCTTTCAATCCAGAATAAAATATCCACGCTCAAAATACAAGTTTTATTTCAGTACTGCTGTGTAGCACAGGTTTTTGGGTATTTTTGACCTGCCCAAGTTACACACGGCATTTGCCCGAACAATTTTTAATGTTAATTATAGAAATAAACAAACAAAAATATCTATCTATACATAGATTCGCTAAAGGCTGGCTTTTATTAAACGAGAAGATATAACTTACGCATTCGTATGCCAATAAAGTGTTCTTCGATGTTACAGAAGAGCACGAATTGATATTCACTCACACTGTTCCACAGGTGCGAGGAATCCCCTGCTCCGGTATTCTACCCACATGCCAATTTGAACTGTCAACGATAAATTTGATGAAAATTCATCAGCGTAATTGATACCCCAATAATGATTTAATAAACTATGTTCCCTTATATTCTTCTAGAAAAAAATTTTTATTTATACACATTTCATATCATATTATGTTCAGAATTTTTTTAAATCTTTTCTAGCAATATATTAATACTGAACCTGTATTTATAGATGGTGCACAATGTTGGAACACACAACTTCAATTTATTTCACAAGCACTTATATATTCTACTGGTATTTATTTGTAGGGGAAAAGTTGACCGCTAATTCTACACCTCATTTTTTCAACATAAATACAACAATGTTATCAAAGGATTAGATCAATTGAATATTGTTACAATGGAATATATCACGTCAGGAGTGACACAAGGAACTCTCAGGAGTGTACAGTGCAAGTTTTGAGCAGAAAGAATTCTGGTTATTTCGAAAGGTACATCATTGCTTTACTATCAATTTATTATATTGATCATTCAGCTTTAAATTGACGTTCCTACTCCCAAGAGAGTCAGTATTAAGAGGACAAGAAAAAAAAATGTGAATATTTTAATGGCGTGCAGAACGCTGCATAACTGCTTCGCCTTTATTAATTTATGGGTTAGGTGAATCAGACGTTGTGGACTAAACTGTTGAGAAAACGGTCAAGGATACAGGCAGTACCGGGTTCGAATCCCGGGTAAGATATGTCCATGAGGAAGTAATTATCATTGAAAAATTGTATTTACTGGGCAACGTACATAGTTTACGATCCAATAAGGGTAGATGGTGGAATATATGCGAAATATTCGTCTGTGTCTCAAATGAGATTTTTTTTAATGATCTAGATTCTTAGCTATTATCTAAAAACAAACAGGAAATATTCTATATTCAGAAGTACATCAAAAACTTACGGTTGAATGAGATTTTAAATACTTTTCGCGGTATTTGTTCCCAACTATTTCATTTTTAAATAATCATTCATTTTTTAATGTTTTTATAACCGCCTCTCAACTTTTTTTAATATTTGATTCAAAGAAAATAAAAAAACAATATATTATTTTGAGTGATAATTTTTATGTACATGTGTATTCATAGCTGGTTCATGGGATCAGGGCCCCAGCTACACACTTTTCCAAGACGGGAAAGCCCTAGTTTGACGCCACCTTCCACCACTTAACCCCGGCAAGACAATTTGCAACAATAATTTTAGTTCTACTTGTTGATTAATCATCTCGTGAAGAATCCGGCAATATCCAATAATATTTCGGATATTACATACGTGATGAAATTGAATATGGAACTCACGTTAAGTTACCAACATCAGTTAAGTGTACTAAAAAAAGAGAAGAAAACAATTGAAGTAAAATTTTTTTATTATACTGCAGTGAAATACACAATCAGAATACAGAATCAGCAAAAGTGAACTTTTTATTTCATATAGCAGGTTCGAAATCATGGTAAGCATTTGAAAGTGAGCATAATTTTGCAGCCCGGAGTAAACGACCCTTCCCCCCCTGCTTCCCATTACCTGCGGAGCTGCATGGGATTGTCCTATTGTAGATATAATTGAATAAGGCATTCATCAAAAATAATCATGTTTCTGACATATCCGGATTGAAAAAAAATTCAAAATAAATGTGTAATTCCTTGCATAAGTTCACCGAAACTTGGATATGGAAGAAAAATAGATAAGCGAAAAATTTTAAGGACATTGATTTCCTCGATTATATAAGTGAACTTTTTATTTCATATAGCAGGTTCGAAATCATGGTAAGCATTTGTAAGTGAGCATAATTTTGCAGCCCGGAGTAAACGACCCTTCCCCCCCTGCTTCCCATTACCTGCGGAGCTGCATGGGATTGTCCTATTGTAGATATAATTGAATAAGGCATTCATCAAAAATAATCATGTTTCTGACATATCCGGATTGAAAAAAAATTCAAAATAAATGTGTAATTCCTTGCATAAGTTCACCGAAACTTGGATATGGAAGAAAAATAGATAAGCGAAAAATTTTAAGGACATTGATTTCCTCGATTATATTGAAGAAACAACGCGAACATTTATTCAAAACTATATAGCAAATTTTTGATAAACCGACAGCCTTTTCAAGCAGAAAAAAACAATAGTTCAATCAACATACACGCGCAGTTTTGAAAATGAAATTATAATCTCTAATTATCCTGATCACTTATAAGATCAAGATCCACATACAATTTATCAAATGAGCAATTAGACTTGGTTAATTTTTATATTTTCAATATTAAATATAATTCGCAAAAACCTTCTGTAGGAATTATTTATGAAGTATTCATTACTTACATTGTTTTATTTTCTAATCTGGAACCTATTGTCAAGTGTTTGTATTTAACTCTATCTGATAGCTCTTGATGGAAAAACGTGAGAACCAAACATGTATTTTTCTAATCTTGTTAAAATAAATCATTTTATGCAGATCTTCTACATTATTTATGAAGTCTTATGAATCATGAACTTCTCCACTTTAATAAAGTAACGAATTGCGTAGTCGAGTGAGTTAACTCCGATTTTAAAACGAGTTTCAATTGCGTTATTGAAGTTTTCAGCATTGGGATTCGAGATTTTCTTCTGATGTATCGATGGAATCTTCACAACGCAACGTACTACAGTATAAAAGAACTACCAGAGGTGTGTTTCTAGCTGAACTAGGGTTATTAGATAATGGCTCCAAACTTGTTGCTGGCAGTTAGCCTTCACAGTCAGCATTTCTTGTTCTACATCAGATTCTGGAGCCGTCGTAATCTCTCCTCTTAGTCTTAGATGAATGAAGCTATTGATCTAAATATGTCGCGTTCGAGTATTTGAATAGAATGCTTATGAATGATAAATCAGTTTATTTTCTGATTAAACTTGATATATCTGTCTACTGAGGAAAACTTGACACTAGTATCCTCACCGTGACCCCTTTTATCTATACAATTATCGAAGAGAGTAGAAGCCGAAGCTATCGGGGAACACAGATCAATACACATAAAAAATATATTTTCTTCAATTTATGAAAGCTGTAAACTGTTCATTTATCCTATATTACAACTGCATCAAAAATATGAATATTGAATTCGTTCTTCGTCAATATAGAAGATTTATACGAAACTCGCATTTTCAAACAATTAAATAATTAATCTATGCCAGATATATTATACGAGATATGATCTGAAAGAGAGTTTCATTTGGTATTTGTGAGTTTGTTATTCTATACAATTTCGTTGAAACCAAACAAAAGTTCCACTTCACAGCGAAAAATACACTTTTCGTGAGATCAAACCTGAAGGTAAGTTGGGGCGAGGTCGCGAGAAAGTGGAACGTCACCGTTATTTAGAAATAAAAAAATTACCATGCAATGAAGAACTACAAAACGTTCAGGAGCCGATTCTAGTGACAAAATGAGACCATATGACCCGGGGCGTAGCGAGCGTCCCAATTTTTCGTAATTAGCAGAATTAAAAAATAGAAAATGAATAATAGTTTAAAAAACTAAAAAATACGCTTCAATAGAAAAACGAACTAATATAATAAATAATAGAAAATAATTTTCAATAAATTGAAATTAAGAATAGTGTAATTAACAAAAAAATTTCTTTTGTTGTAGAAAAGCGTGCTTTTTAAGATATTTCCATAATGACTACTTTTACCAATATCAGTCATTAAAATATTATAACATTCACTCCAAGCATCTCACGCTTTTCTGCAATGAAAGAAATTGTTTTGTTAATAACACTATTCCAAATTCAAATTTATTGAAAATTAATTTCTACTTTTTAGTTCGCATTTCTGTTAAAGAGGGTTTTTTAGTTTTTTTGAACTTTTATTCATTTTTCTCGAGTTGAGTGAATTATCTCAACAAACGTATTCTTAAGTCACCACTATTAAACAATGTAAACGTAAAGAGTTATTTTGCAGAAACTATTAGTCACAAAAAATATGAAATACAAATCTTCCGTTCAACTTTTCAAATCTTTTTACTCTACAAAATAATTGATAATTTTTAACAAATATTCTTTCTTCGTATGCATTGATGAATGAACTGTAAATTTCTCTCGATGTTAATTTCGCATAGTAAATTATCGCAAATCGTTAAGTTCAAATCGAAAGATTCGATAATACACGGCCATATTCTCTATTACACTCAGCAAAAAAAGTATGGCATCACTGAAACTTTTCATCATTCAAAAATATCAGGGACAGGTAGCTATCCATAATGACATTATAATTTAATTGAAAGGTTTTTTTTATTACCAGATGCAATACAGAGCACGAAGTGCCCAAGATAAACCATTTTTATTCCTTTTTAAAGATATTCAGAAAATGATGAAAATTAAATTGAATCGAAATTGAATCAAAATTGAAAATCTGAGTGATTCAGTATCGCGTGTTGCCTCCTCTAGCTCTTCTTACAGCTTCACAACGCCCTGGCATACTTTCAATCAACCTCTGGATATAACCCTCATCCAAATTATTCCATTCTTCAGTTAATGCCTGCTGAAGCTCTTCCGAGACTCGCTGGAGTGGCATCTCGTTGTCGGACATTTCTGTAGAGATAGTCCCAGACATGCTCGATAGGGTTTAAGTCGGGGCTGCATGCGGGCCAGTCCAAAACTGGAATTTTCATTTCTTGAAGGTACTCGTTAACTACCCTTGCGACGTGAGGACGTGCATTATCGTGCATTAGCACAAACTCATCACCAACACGTGGAGCGTAAGGCACGACATGTTCACGCAAAATGTCCCTAATGTACCTTTCAGCAGTCATCGTACCTCTATCCACCAGTACCAACTCTGTGCGGCTCCTCAAAGATATTCCTCCCCAGAACATGATAGACCCTCCTCCAAAATTCGTCGACGGTCTTATATTGCACTGAACGTAACGCTCACCCTCTCGTCTGTAGACTGGTATTCGTCGATCTGAAGTATACAAACAAAATCTGGACTCGTCCGTGAACAGTATATGTCCCCAATCTGCGATGGTCCAATTTTGATGTTCCGTGGCAAATCTCAAACGGGAAACACGGTGTCTCCTGGTGAGTCGAGGTTCAGTAGCTGCTACTCTGGGTCTCATTCCGGACTGCCTCAAGATGTTTCTTATGGTTTGTGAGCTAACTTGCGTATTTCGGGTAGTGGCCAAATCATGTTGAAGCTGTGAAGCAGTGACATGCCTTCGACGCAGGGCCTGAAGTCTCAAAAAACGATTGTCTGCAGGGGTAGTTGCTCTCGGTCGACCTTGTACTGCTCTTCTCTCAAATCCTCCTAGCTCTCTGTGCCTTGCCACTGCTCGAGATACTGTGCATTGGTTCACAACCAACAAATTCGCGACGACTCTCTGACTTTGTCCATTTTCAACAAGGGTGACTATTCTGACGACTTCATCTCGAGTCAAATTTCGAAGATTGTTTTCGCGACGGCCATAATGCAATTTCGATTAACAAAACCTCAATTAAACTGAACCTGCCTGCTTTCAAACAACTCTCGAAGTGAACTGATTTAAGGTAAATTTGTAGTTAAAGCATGTTTTCCCGTTTTTCCCTAAAAAAAGATGTCTTATCGGCATTGTCGTCGTGATATTTCTTTTATGTTTTCATTCTTTCACTGATAAGAACAGATGGCGGAAGTCGATTGGTTTTTGAAGCAACTGTTAGAAATTTTTCAGGTGATGCGATACTTTTTTTGCAGAGTGTATTAAATATATTGAAACACTCTTCGAGATATCGACTTGATATTGTAACTACCTGATTATTCGAGGTGAACTGTGTTTAAGCCTGATAAGAATTTACAATATTTTGAAACAACTGCATCGTTCAATTCATCTTGACAGTTTTCTAAAATTGTCAGAGGGACGTTCAATGATCATATTGTTCAACAGATTTGAACTTTATCAAAAACACAAAATTCAATCATAAAAACTTAACATTATGTATCTTTCAATTTGGCTTAAGTTCTTTCACAGTTTCTATGCGAAATACAAATAATACAGATAAATTCACTGCATTAGGAAATTGTTGTTGCAATAATACTGAATAATTTGGAGAGAATTTGTGTGACGATTTGTCATTGTTTCGTTCTTCGAAAACGAAGCTTAACAACAGGTTACTAATAAAACAAATTGAAGATAATCAAAAATGGTGAAAAAGCCAAAAATTGGGGAAAAGATATGCGACCACATTTTCCACAAGTACTTTAAACTGCCGAATTTTCATATAAACTGATCCTATGATACCGTACTGATATCATTATCGAAAAACAATCGATTATTATCTACAAAATTGCGAGTTATTGAGGAAAGGAAGATTTCTCATTTGGTTCGAGAGAACAATAAAATAAATGTTCCATTTGAATTATATACGATACGATTTCTTTATCGAAAGACGCGATACGCAAAAGATGAATTTTCCCGATAATAAACATTCTTCTAAAATCGATCGAGACCAGAAGTTTTCGGATATCTTGTCGCCATTAAAGCAACACTTTTTAATATTATGATTATAATCATTTTGTTTCTATATTTTCTTTTTGTTATATTGAATACACCCTTTGCGAATTGAGACTGTTCGAAAATGTGAAATATGAACAATATCCTAAGTCAACGTGGAAATTTGCCAAAGTAATCGAAAAATTAAGAAATAGGACTTATAGAATACAAAAAGAAGACGGATCAACTCTAATTAGAAATCGAGTACATTTAAAACCTACTTCCATTCAGCCAATGGGCAAACATTCAGAATCTGTTAGTGGTGATATTTTCGATAAAACTCTCATAGATAAACTATTGGAAGAGGGTAATAGTAATTATAATAATTCGAACACCTCCATAAACGAGGAAGGAAATGAACATTGTACAAAAAATATGTCTGACGCTGAAAGTGAAAATGTTAGCACATCAGCAGGAGAACCTATGTTAAATGAAAATCGTAATGTAACAAGATATGGTAGAGTAATAAAAGCACCCAATTTCTATGTTCAGCTATTATAAATATGCGACTGTTCATGGTTGTCATTTATATGTTTTTGGGTGTTAAATCTTTTAGAATAATTTTCAGTTTGTCTAGATTTAGAGTGCAAGCTATTAGAACAATTCTGTTATTTTTTAGTTTGCTTCTGTCAATTTAGTTTAAGGATTCTTTAGTTTTCAGGAAGATGTTGTGGGTTTATTGCTGTTATCGCTATGCCATATGTTCTATGTAAAAACTGACCTGGCGATTGTATTGATATTAATAAATCAGTCAATCTACACACTTCAATGTAGTCGTTTCATTTCACTAATATTAACTAATTAAGAACCTACAATTTATATAAATATATAACAAGTCCATTGTCCAAATTTGAAAAAAATGGAAATTACTTCCGACCTGGTATAGACTGTGCTCTAATGGAGTTTTCCGTTCGGTTCGTCTCCAATTGCGAAAGCTCAACATTCCTGAATATCTTTTGAATCTTTCATTATTATTCTTATCTAGTTTAACAATATGATAAATTCTGTAATGTGAAGCTACAGTTCCACTGGAGGAACAATGAGGGACATTGCGGAACATTTTTGTTGCTGTTGCGTGTTTCCGAAAATGTTACCAAATGTTGACTGTTTTTACTTGTCACCCTTCAAGCTACGATTTCACCGGAGGAACATTTTTGTTGCTGATGTTCAATGTTTCCGTAAATGTTCCCAAACGTTCCTAAATGTTCCTTAAATTTCTTTATTTTTCGGCAACAAATGTTGATTGTTTCTATTAAATAATATGCAAATATTGACAATTTTCGTTACTTCAGTGGAAACTAATGTTGACTGTCGCCGGTTTCCATTTTGAGCGGTAAACTTCAAGAGAAAATAGGAAACATTTGTGAAAAAATTCGTGTTGCTATCGCAGTGGAAACGTATCAAGAACGCAACAAAACATTCGTGTCGCAGATTTTCAGTGTGCAGTGATGTACGAAAACGAATACGGTTCCACCGGAGTAACATTTTTGTTGCTGTTGATTGTTTTCGTAAATGTTCCTGAATGTTCCTTAAAATTTCTTTATGTTTCGGCAACAAATGTTGATTGTTTCTAGTGAATAATATGCAACTATTGGCAATTTTAGTTGCTTCAGTGGAAACAAAAAGTTTACGTATGTTGCCATATGTTTCTACTTTCAGCAACAAGGAGAAACATTCAGCAACAAAATGTTACCCCGGTGGAACTGTAGCGTAACAGAAACATTGCATAAGAGATAAGAAGTATTCGTTTTTATTTAAATCGTTCAGAAATTCGTCGATGTATTCATACCATAAGTCTATTCTTTACATTACAATAATTCCGCGATATATATGTCTCCTCTACTCTATCGTCTTGAACTTGATTATGAACAGTTCGCTCACGCATAATAGATCAAAGTATGTATCCGTACAAGGCCTTCAGAAGCAAATGAATTCCTTTGTTCCTTCGAGATACATAATATGAACACTCTCACGTGCCTGAGTTTCGCGTATTCCTGGAATACGGAGGGAGGTATTCTCATAAAGGTACAGAACTTTCTCGCAATTCAAAATGAACGGAATTACAATTAGGAAGTTAAGCTAGACGGTGCTCTTCTTCTTCATACCTGCAGATATCACAGAAAAAGTAAGACCAAACGGGTTTTTAAATGGTCTTTTTTGAAGCCACCATTAACTGCGCCAGCGTTTCTCAACCTTTTAGGATTCGCGGTGAAATTTCCCATCATAATGTGTATCGCGCCACCCTTAATGGCATGTTTTACTAAAAAAAAGGTATTTTGTTTGGATTGTGTGTGTAGCTATCATTTCATTTGTATCTTGCGCCCCCTATAGTTAATTCAATAAAATGTAAAACTAACAAAAAAAAAGGTCTTGTTTGGATTGTGAGTGCAGCTCATCATTTCATTTGTATGTCCCTCAAACATGGAGTACCGCAGGGAACTGTGTTGGGTCCTCTGTTATACCTATTATATGTGAATGACTTAACACATGGATAACTTGTTTTTGCAAGACATCATCAATGAGGACCTAAGCATGGTTAAGGAATGGTGTGACGCCAATTTATCGTCTTTCAATAGCAGTGAGACAAGTATAATCAGCTTCAAATGTGTTGTTGATGATGTATTTCTCGAGGATGAGCGTCTCAGCATTAAGGCAGTCAATAATTTCTTGGGGTTAAATATTGATGCCAGTCTAAAATTTGAAGGAGATATATTGAATTTGTCTAGAAAGCTGGCGTCTAAAATTTGAAGGGCATTGAATTTGTCTAGAAAGCTGGCGTCTGGTTGTTATGCCGTACAAGTGATTTCTAACGAGTTGGGTTTGACTGCAGCTAAAAAGGATTACTTTTCTCTTGTCGAATCTCATCTGCGCTATGGTATTTGCTTCTGGGGAATGTGTGCAAATTATTTGTTCGAAAGAGTTTTTAAGCTTCAAAAGCGAGCTTTGAGATACATGTGCAAAGCTACTTCGAGGGACTCATGTCGACCATTATTTTTACTCCATAGAATGTTGCCTCCGGCCTGTATCTTCATTTTATAAACCGTATGCTTGGTTCAAAAAGAGTATAAAGACTTCAGAAACGTGAAGTCATTTCACACTACCCGCAGCTCTTCCCGAAACATTAGACTGCCTATTCCCACATCAACTTTAACTAAGAACTCTATAATCTACGAGAGGAGGAAGTTATTTAATCATCTCCCCTTGCACATAAAAAAAATCGAAAATGAGATAAAGTTTAGGAAATCGGTAAAAAAGTTACTTTTGGGGAAAGCTTATAATTATAAGATTTTTATAATAATTGGTAATAGGCAACTCAATTCATCTGCCATTGCCCACAAATTCGTTAATGTTTACATGTGCTTGTATTTTTATATTTATATTCATATCTATATTCATATTTATGTTTATATTTATTGTTTATAATTATGTTACCTATAAGTCATTCACTGTGATGGAGAACTTTTTTTTTCGACTGTTTATTTGACTTGACTCCTTTCTGTCTTTGTGTGAATTGTACCTAAGTTTTCTCTTTTTACGCTTTGTCAATGAGAAAATTTTTTTTATTCTTCAGACAATAAAGTATATTTTGATTGATAACGGCTGGGGCGCCCCACAGGTTGAGAAACGCTGATCCACAACCTTGAACAATTTCCTCACAATTTAGGGCTCGTTCAGACACGGCGGGAACCGCACGATTTTAGAATCGCGTGGAAATCGCGCGGGTCTTATTTATATAAGTACTTTTGCAATCGTTCAGACGTAACCGCGCGGTTGGTCAACCCGCGCGGTACCCGCCACTCAACCGCCAGAAAATAGAATCGTGCGGTGCCCGCGCGATTCTGTTACTATGGAGTGTATGGAGCCTCTCCTCAGCGTTCAGTTGCGTTGTTGGAACCGCACGATTCATACGCCAGAACAAGAACACGCGCGACATCGCTATGGATTGTTTCGACATTGAAATATCTCCTTTGATCAATTCAATCAGTTCATCAGAAGCTTTTATTGACCTTCTCAAATAGTCAAAAAACTTTTCCTCGACCATTCTTAATTTGGGATATAATTTTACGAATTGGCCATGTACGAGTCGGTCACTTAATACTGGATACACCCAATACTGTCTTCTTCTTTTCTTTTTTTCGCAACCACATTAAACTAGTATTTCTTCGTCAACTTATATTTTCAAACTAACGCTATCCGCTCGCGCCAATCGCGTACTAACCGCTCTGTCTGAATACATAACACAATTTTGCGATTCCAAACCGCACGATTCTAAAATCGCGCGGTTCCCGCGTGTCTGAACGAGCCCTTATTCACTTCATTTCAACATCTATACAATATTCACAAGTTCGTTATCTGCCCCTTTATGCAAAACAACAGAACAGGTTAACTGTTTTCCGGTAGTGTAATGTAAGTTATCCCTATAAAATGCGAGACTTATTACAGCATATATTTTTTGCCCGGAATGAAAAGTGAATTGAACATATTCATTTTTCCGATTATAGATTAACCGTCTTCCATTCGGATTGAAATTGCTACGGAGAAACTCAATTACAATATATTATGTAGGTCTGAATTGGAAACTCTCAAACCATCAACTGAAATCGATATAATATTTGCTTTATTTGGACAGTCAGAATCAATCGAAAGCTGATATCTACAAAATTTATCGATAAGTTCTACAAAGAAATTATATCAGTTCAAACGACATGATATATATGAGTATATAATCGCAGATGTTTCAAAATTAGGACTTATCAGTGCTGTATATTCAGGGCCGGATTAACCATTAGGCAGAGTAGGCAACTGCCTAGGGGCCCGTGCATGCACCAAGAAAAAAAAATTTCATCGAATGAAAATTTTATTGGAAAATTTGTAAGAAATTCCTGAACAATATTATTGCTTTCTTTCGAAGAATGTTGTCAATTAATCAAATACTTCATACATACAGAACCATCTAGTACCGAGTAGTAGAACTAATAAACTGTCTTCGTTCAACAATGTCTCAGAACCATTTGAATTCATTGTCGATAAATGGCCATTGAAAATGATGTATTAGAGAAGGTCAACTTCCAAGATGTTTTAAACGATTTCGTATCTGAAAAATTTAGAAAAGTTAATATTTAAACTTACTGCACTGTACAAAAATAATAAATAACTCGGAAGTTGACTTTTTCCAATTTGAACTTCACAAAACTGTTTTCTTTCGTTTATTATATTTTATTGCGTTTAACAAGATTAAATTTAAAATAACCGCGTCCCATCTCATTTCTCTTTCCTAACCCATCATACAACCCGGATCATCATTCATCACTTATCTATAACCTATTTATTAACCCTCTCGCTCACCTTGTCCTCAGTTGAGGACAACCTACTTCTTATTTTTTCCTATGAAGTACCGCTTGCTATTACTCTTCTGTCACATTGTCCTCAGTTGTGGACATCATATTCTTCCAAATGAATATATTTGCTGCCATCTTCAAGCTGATCAAAAAAATAATCATGCATTTGAAATATGAGATTCCGTAGGGTAGCTATGACAGCAGTGTAGCGCTCTACTGTTCATTTTTTTGTTGGCTATATTCTTTAGACCATGTGTTTGAAAACTGTTTGTTTACGTTCAAAATAAGTGAAGACTTGTTCCAAAGCAATTGCGTTAGGTGATTTTTGTGCATACTGTAATCAGCGATTTTTGAAAGTGTGGCGTACTAGTTTGAGGACATTGTGAATTAGCGGTAAAGGCAACATCTAGGTGAATATAACAGCACTTTTATTTTAATTCTGCGAAAGTTAAATTTAATAATTTTCAGTACTTCGAAAAGGGCGCAAAAATAATATAAATATATTTAATAAAATAAATAATGGAATATATTGATATTTTACCATCCAAAAATATTTCTGAATTTTTTTTCCTCCATCAGCTCATGATGTCCTCAATTGGGGACATGTCATAGTGCCCAAACGGAGCATTCTGAAAATCTGAATTTAACATCAAAAATTTTCAAAAAATCATAAGTTGCATCACAGTAAATTTCAGATTTTTCGCTCCAATAGTTTTAATTCGTGATCGAGAGGGTTAAGTAGCCAGGTAAGGTGAAGCTGCAGCATCAAGTCAAAGTAACCATGTTGTTGCAATATCACATAAGACTTTGAAGTTACAGGATACCTGGAGTCGAGCATCTTTTGTTACTTACATTCCTTTATCAACTTCAAAAGACCTGGGGCCCGGACAGGGTTGTTGCCTAGGGGCCCGGACAGGGTTAATCCGGCCCTGTGTATATTCGATGTACATTGAAAATGTGCATTATCAAAAACGCTCAATGTCCTCTGCAATTTCTCATTCTATTATAAGAAACGTGTCAATCCAAACGATTTTGTTGTTGAAATAAGTACATAGGTAATTTTCAGTTTAATCCAAATGTGAGAATTATATTCACTTTAGGTATACAAGACGAATGATATTTGACAAAAGCGAAGTAGCTTAGGAGCTATGACAATTTTTCGAGATTCTAGAATTACTCGCAATTTCATGTTAGAATGTATCTGGAAGTTTCAGTGCATTAGCTGCTGAGCATCTTAATCAGATTTGTGACGATTTTCCATAATTGAATAATTCGTCTTGTTTAAATGCTTTGTTCGTCAAGAATACTTCCCGTATTTAAATAATTTCGTTTATAGATGGAACGATGGTTCACTAAATTTACTTATAATACAAGAAAATGATCTATTTGGAAACTTTAAATTATTAAATAGTCTCTCCATCCTCCACGGCAGATATTAAACTCAAACACAAAAATAATTTGGATGTTTTTAGATCTAGGTAGGTTGCTCGCTGTAGGAAGATTTAATCATTTAATTTATCCTTGTTCCCTATCAATATTCTGATTCAGGGGCATGTAAAAACCGCGGCGCCAACAATAAGCAATAGGAGCTTTTACAAACTGAACATCAAGCCAAACGTATCTAGAAACAACAAATGTGTTTGTTGTTCTTCAGTTTGGATGAGTTGCAATCATGTTTTCTCTAAATTTGCATATTTGGTTGTTGTGACAAACATAGACCATTTCTTTGGGTGGTTATTGTTGATTTTCTATTTTCGAATAAATTTTCTAGCACAAATATGCGTTGTTTTAATGCTTTAATTGTGAACAATGGCTGTTATTCTATTCTGAAGTGGCCAAGGTAATCCGCCCACATAGTTCATTACGGCGTAAATAATAAATTACCGTTTCGAATCATGCAAAATATAACTCTTACCCATCAAAAACATAGAAACTTCAATATCTGATAACTAAATGAGACAGATACTATTGATTATATAATAATTAAAGGAAATGATAATAAAATGAACCGAGTTTCATGAAATGAAAGACAGATTACGAAGTATCTTCTGCCAAAGTAATAAATCATCAGAAAATCGCAACCAGTATTTCACATCACTTATTGATAAATGCACAACGATATGCATACAGAATCAGAAAGAGTACCGCCAATTATTTTGTAACTTTATATTTTCCATCAGTTGATAAACATCTATATATATATATATATATATATATATATATATATATATATATATATATATATATATATATATATATATATATATATATATCTTCACAATCTTATGACGAAATTGAATTGACCACAATAACTAACATAAGTACATATTCAATATGACGGTCTTTCGAAAGTGCAGTTCGTTTCATTAAAATAGAAAAATGTTTCTGGAATAAAGGCTGCAATTCGTGAATAATTAATATAACAAATAGGTTCCCAAGTTTTCTTCATCAAGAATACGCAAAAGATCTCACACTGTAAGGGTACACACAGTGAGGCCGGAATGTACGATGGTAGCTCACTCGCTTACTAGATGAGTACCTGGCAGAATGAGAGTGTAACGCTCTGCGCCTTCTTGATTTAGTTGCTTGTTGTCATTCCATATTATGGAAGGACTTGATGAAACGTTGTTGCTCGAAAGGACTAATAAATGATTTGTGTTATTCAATAATGACCGTGACTTTAATGTTCATTCTGTGAACATTCAAAGAGAAGATTATGGCGAGTTTCATCATTTGTACAAGAAGTTAAGAAACCATCCTGATTGAACATCTACGCATGTACAAGGACACGTTTGATTATATCAAGGATTTAGTATCCTCCAAACCAGAGAAGAATTGGTGTAATTTTCACACCAATCCCATTACACATAAAGAACGACTTGTTCTAACGTTGCGTTACCTAGCTTTGAGCTATGTAAAAAATCGGGGTAGCAATTATATTTCTATCCATCCAGGATCCCTGCGCCCATCGAGGTAACCAGCCAGGCTCCACTGTGCACGGGTACGTTGCCAACTGTGGGAGGATTGTTACATCGCAGTGAGCGAGTAAGCTACCGTCCCGGCTACCAGCGTACATCTCGGCTCCACTGTGTATGTACCCTAATGCCGTTGTCACAGTTCAGTAAAAGAAAACTCAAATTTCGTAAGAAAAGATAGCCCAGCTAAGAATGAATGAATATATAGGACAGGCAATTCGGTACAACCACATTACCCTGTGTTCATATCTCAATTTGTTGTGGATATCTCCAAATGCGATATAATGGCCTGATAGAAAAAACGAAACCTTTCGGAGAATTTCTTTTAAATAGTTATCAAATTCCACTCCAACGGAAAACGATTTTTCATTGCAGTTCATTTGATCTCGCATTATAAACTGAAACTGAATAACTCACCTATAGTAGCTATATTGTTAAGCTGTGCCAATCCTTTGCCTGAAACAAAAAAAAAATTATGGAGCGCAATTTTTGAAATAATGAACAGAGAAAAAAAACACAACTCTCTCTATGAGAAAATACATTTCCAGCGAAGAATTTCGAGGAGAGTATGAAAAAGCAGGCAAAATCGTGACACGCCATATTAAGTGCAAGGTTCTATGAATTGACACAACCAGTGACAAGTGTTGCCCATTAAATATTACGAGTATTTGAAAAAAATGAAAACATGTCCGAGTGAAACCACGAGACAACCAGCTTACGTTTTTATTATTATCGCAAATAAGGCAAATAACATCATTTTAATTTTATAATATCTCAATTAATGTAGTTATAATCTTTCCATGGGTGCGCATGTTCGAATTGGATGAAAAGATAAATAACTTAAGATTTGCGTTTGCGCGTGTTCGCGATTTCTGGAATTTTATGTGATAGTTCCAGCACATTATCATTCTGATCTACTTGAAATATAATACTTGTTACCTGCATAGAAAATATTATCGATTAAAATCCACAGATATACCTATGTTGTAGTTATTGATAATCGAGTATCTCTAAACTAAGAGATATTTTAATGTACCGTAACAAGTTAGCTCCTCCTTGATCACAATGAAAATGCAATCTCACTTGTCATTTCGCTCAAAGCTTGGATCAAAATTTAGATTTGATCTGGAGGAATTGAAATCGCGCACGAAATGAGAAACATGAAGCATAAATCTAGTAATCTATAACTGATTCAGTGCAAAATATCTCCGTATGAGAGAGAGAGTGAGTCAAAGACTATACGAAGGTGAAAACAAATGGATGGCAGACATGGTAACGGTGTGATTGTCATGCCAACTAAAATCTCGGCCATGACCAGCACCAGTGGCGTGAACTTGATACGCCCATCGTGGAAAACTATCACAATAACGTACTTTTGATTTGCACGGAAATGCTATGGATATAAGACACTTTTCCGCCTCACGTTCCACATTTAGTTTGGCATGTGATCCAGGTACGAAACTAAAGTTAGTAGGAGCCATAACGGCAGCAATTGGACCTAATTGATTATTTTCATTAAATTGTGTAATTAACACAAACAAAGTTTCTCACTTATATGCGCAATATGAATAGAATATATTTCAATATTAAAAGCACGCAGATCTGAAGTTGGTTTAATATAACACGAGTAACAATTTATTTCAAGATCGTAAATTACAGTGAACATTAACCCATTTATGACAAAGTTTGTTTTTTTTCCTGTTAATACCAACAATTTGAACATTATATATATATATATATATATATATATATATATATATATATATATATATATATATATATATATATATATATATATATATATATATATATATATATATATATATATATATATATATATATATATATATATACACATATTTATATATGTATAAACTAAGGCCGTAGCCACGATTTTTTCGTAGGTGGTTCAAACAAAGTACTAGGTATCCCCTTTCCCAAAGGCCCTATAAGAAAGACGACCAGATCACATAATTGTATTAAATAAATGATTGAATTTGGTGTATAAAATAACTTATTTCTTAGCAACTGTATTTATATAAAAAAGAACAGTTTCTACCGACTTTCTTCACTTTTAGATCTAAACTAGAAGACTGTCAATAAAATATTTTCTTGGAATGTTGAGAGTAGGTGGCTATGTTGTATTGGAGGATGGTAGTTAATGATTTAAAGTTTTTTTCAAGAGGTGGGAAGTGTGCCTTATCACACCTCCGACCTTCATATAATATTGGCTTAGTCAACGAAGGACACAATTTGATAATTCTAAAATGAATTATTTTCTTACGTGCTAATTGTTTTAATATATCATCAAAATGCTTCAACACAAGGTTAAGAAACGTAGAGGTTATCAAATTTTTGATAAATAAAGTGATAACTGTTCATAAAAGTTCATCATTTTAAATGAATTTTTTGTAGCAGTTAGTTTAACCCTTGGGTTAAATTCTTATTATATATATATTTATATATATATATATATATATATATATATATATATATATATATATATATATATATATATATAGAAGAAGGGTAGTCTTTGGCTGACTAGTTAGGGATGCAATAAGGATAATAATATTTGGGTATAGCAGCAAGCAAAACGTGGTACTCTTATAACACTATATTTCCGATATTTCGACAATGATTATTGTCATCTTCAGGGAAGCTACAAAATAAGCACAAAAGAAAATCAATAAATGCTCCATAACGGCCAACAGCAAAAATACTCACTGTGTCTTTGAGAATGATTGCAAAAGGTGTAAAGATCGAGATACAGCATTATTGATTTCCACAAAACATTATTGATCGAGAACACAGGCGTGATGATCATCAACTGACATTACAAGTTAAAAAGTTAAAATGGTCATAATAAATTAAAATGAAACATAGTTAATTTTGAGGAAATTAAACATTATTGAGTTTAAGTTAAGTTAAAGACTAAAATAATATAATTATCTACTTCGTCATTTCATATTGACTGAAAAAGAGACGCGACCAGCCATCTTGATCAAGAAAGTAGACATAGACATCAAAACAAAAAACTCCAATGTGAAAATATGATAATTTAGGACCACAGATTGGTCACTGCTAACAAATAAAATAGCCAGAAGTATAAAAGACTCAGAGAAAGAAAGGCAACCTTTCTCTCACTCGACATTTCTTAAATGGATGTTTTTATCTAACTCTAACAAAAAGGAATAAATTTCACTAAGATGATTTAAATCAGTTTTTTTATTATATAAAATCAGAAAATTGCTTAAATAAAAAAACTGATTTAAATCATCTTAGTGAAATTTATTCCTTTTTGTTAGAGTTAGATAAAAACATCCATTTAAGAAATGTCGAGTGAGAGAAAGGTTGCCTTTCTTTCTCTGAGTCTTTTATACTTCTGGCTATTTTATTCGTTAGCAGTGACCAATCTGTGGTCCTAAATTATCATATTTTCACATTGGAGTTTTTTGTTTTGATGTCTATGTCTACTTTCTTGATCAAGATGGCTGGTCGCGTCTCTTTTTCAGTCAATATGAAATGACGAAGTAGATAATTATATTATTTTAGTCTTTAACTTAACTTAAACTCAATAATGTTTAATTTCCTCAAAATTAACTATGTTTCATTTTAATTTATTATGACCATTTTAACTTTTTAACTTGTAATGTCAGTTGATGATCATCACGCCTGTGTTCTCGATCAATAATGTTTTGTGGAAATCAATAATGCTGTATCTCGATCTTTACACCTTTTGCAATCATTCTCAAAGACACAGTGAGTATTTTTTGCTGTTGGCCGTTATGGAGCATTTATTGATTTTTCTTTTGTTGGCTTATTTTGTAGCTTCCCTGAAGATGACAATAATCATTGTCGAAATATCGGAAATGTAGTGTTATAAGAGTACACGTTTTGCTTGCTGCGATACCCAAATATTATTATCCTTATATATATATATATATATATATATATATATATATATATATATATATATATATATATATATATATATATGTATATATATATATATATATATATATATATATATATATATATATATATATATATATATATTAGTTTGCAATAAATATTCTCTTCTCGGTTATGCCACTGCACAGATTCGTCGGTTGTAGGCGAATGCAATCGATAGTTAACAGCAGGATGACGCACATGGAAAACGACTCGTCAACCCTTCACGAAGGGCACGTGATAATACACGTGGTATTAGTCAATTCCCCAGAAACCATTCACAATGCCAAGTTCGTCGTGAAAACGATAACCAGTCTATTGTTTCGAACGCATGTCGCCGAATAACGTTTTTTTTAAAATAAAATGCAAAACTTTCTGCAGAGATATACAAAGTACAAAGGCGAGACAAAGAAATTCGCATTCTTCTGCTCCCGACGATCAGTTTCATTTGAAAAAAGGAATCATTTGTATATGATTCAATCCAGATACATTATGTAAGCATAAGAATAAAAAATATGTCCTTGCCTTATACAAGCAGGATATATTTTACGATACTTGAAAACATTTTTTAATTCCATTTCTGTTATTGTAGCAATAGGCGACAAAAGGTCGAGAAAGCCTATCTTATTATGTTGAGTTGAATTCGTCGAAATGAAATCTATTTTCGTTAACGATGGATAAACAAAGCAGACAATGTGGTACCTTGCTTCTACTTGAAAATAACTTTTAGCATATGAAATTTTGCCAAATAAAAAAGCTCTTAGCCATAACTAAATCAATTCCCAATTATCGCACACTCAAAGCAACATCCATCGACTTTCACCAGTTTGGCATCTCTGAATGTAGAACGAACAAAAACTGTGAATCTCATTAGCCAGTCTATTCACTGAAATTTACTACAATAACGTGCAAGAAGTCAATTCAATTAGACCTTTTTTCAACGGAATTCTGATTGATGTTTTGCATAAGAATTTACCATAATTTGAGGAGAACTTGTACATTACGTAATACCCTAGGTAATACCTGTTCAATGTTGAGTTATTCATCGAATTGTAAAAAAAGATGAATCCCATCAATGATTATTCGCTTCTCATCAAGTATGATGAGTTTTGATTCAGAAATCATTCAAGGGCGTTATATTCGGTTAAGTGAAGAGATAAACACCCGAAATTTAATGAATTTTTCACAAGCTTTCGTTTTTCCACTATTGAATTTCGTATCTTTTTGACAATCCATTTTTTTTCCATAACTGATAACATTAATCAAGATGGATAAATTTTGAGGAAATTCCAAATACTAGTTTTCTGTTGTGGTATTTCTGATTTTACGCATCTTACGTCCTGTCTCTACTACGAAAACCACGTTTGTAATATTTTCCTGGCATATGATTTTTATTTTCCTTCCATAATCTAATCAACAAATTTTTTGATATTCTAATTTTTCCTAGTCCAAAATAACGAGGAGAAACTGTCTCATCTACGGATGCCATCTGAATATACTGAACTGTCACCTCTGCAGATATCCATTCTGGTGAAGACTGAAAACTGAATTTTCCTTCACAGCATCTTTATTCAGAAACACAATTGTATTTCACTTTCACTTGTAATGTAATTTTAAGCGTAGAAAGAAAGCTATCTAATATCTGATGCCACTACGGTAACCTCAGTATAACTAATCAGCATTATATTAAAGGGCATATGAATGCGGCAGCTGAAAAGATGAAGGATTCCCTCATGAAGCCACCACCCATCAAATTAAAACCCCCAGCGAAAGATTTTCGTTACTTTCCTCTAAAAAAGTTCAACTTCTAGTCCTAGTCACAACAGTTACAGTATGAGACATCCAACAATCCTTCAGCGACAATAATAGAATCATAGACGAAGATTTTATTCGTTCTTGAATCCAGTGTGTGGCTGTTGGTAAAAACCACTATGGTCGAATTTTTCTCGTATTTTTGTACTTTCTCACACACAACTTCCTAACCACCTTATCCAACTTGAAGGTGATGTGGAGATGAGCAAAATCGATAAAAAAGAAGATAGAAAGATCTAAATTAAAATGCCGACGGTTGAGGAGAAGAATTGAAGCCCCTAAAGAAATTTCTATCCTCAACCCCCAATAACCAGAAACTGTGGAGGTGCATAAAAGCTCCAACAAAAAAAAACTAAGAAATATATACACAAAACGCTTCGAAAAAAGCTTTATACCGCCAAAAGGCACTTCTCTAAAATGAACTTAATCCAATTCACGTATAAATTTTCAATCCTCAATTTGGAGTTGGTTCGGGAGTGTACAAATTCTTCAAAAACTCTTATGTAGTCAACTTCCGTGGAGGTCTAATAAATTATAATTTTCAACGTTCATTTCATTAAGTTTTCCATTCAATATTTCTTATGGAATACAATTAGGAAAATCATACTTTTGGAGAATGAGCAGAATGTATACTGTTGAGCAGTAATATCAAATATCCTTTTCTGCAATCGAATACTTAAAATATATGATATTTAGTAAGAAAAGGATTTCCTGTTAATAGGCATTAAAATCAATGAATTTTAATATTAATTGAGATTTGACCTTCAACTTGTCGCTAATGATGTGGTAATTTACAGTATGTGGAAAAAGAGGATACCATAAAACCACAAGCTAATAGTACGTATGCATATATCATCCTGCAGTCGTGACTAATGTTTTTGAAAAGGTTTAATCTTATCATAATATAGGTTTTCCAGTGAATTTCTTCTATCACTGGACAATCCGAACGAATAAAATGAAATATACATGAATTTTCAAAATTGAAATATTCCTTATGCGTCTTCATAAATGCATGTATTATTATTGGAATTTTCGCTTTATTTCTGCTTTGTTATCATAGATTACATGATATAGATCAGCGGTTCTCAACCTTCTGTTTATCTTTTACCACCATAAGGAAATCACCACCAGCATTTTGAAAAAAAATGTTTACTTTTCATTCATATTTTTATTCAAAAAAAAATACTTTCTTAAAATTGAAATATATTTAAACTACCTGTATGCAAGCACTTGTCTTTAAAGGCCCCTACACACGGACGTTGATGTCTTAACACATCAAGGTGCATCCAAGAACGTGCAACCAATAACGTTAATGTGGATGTAAAAATACCCACGTTTTTGAATGCACACTCCGGATGAACGCCGCGTTGATGTTTTCTGAATCGCTTGAATTTTTGAATGCGCATTCGAATGAACACGTGCACCTCTCAACGTGTGGAGGCGATTTACCGATGTTTGTGCATTCTTAAAGCAGTGGTTGCGGTTAATCTTTATTTTTATTTCTATTTTTCTTTTCAAGAGCATAAGTACACGCCACTGTCACAAGAGCTAAACATTCTTCTTCGAACAAAACTATGGTTTTGTTCGAACGTGTGTACGCAATCTGATTGCACGTTTTTGGATGCACGTTGATGTATTAACACATCAACGTCCGTGTGTAGCCCGCTTAACACTTACGAAACCTTTCATTACCTGTTTACGAGATTTTAGTTCATCTTATTTCGCCTTAATAACTGGAATCATACCTTCTGGTAACTTTTATTTTCTTTTCAGAATTACTTCTACTGGTAGTAGTGGTGAGTAGAAAATAATAATTACGTTATGGAAGGGACCTTATAGTTTGTTATATTTGGCGTACCACCTGGTGTTCTTCAATGTACTACCAGTGGTACATGTACCACAGGTTGAAAACCGCTGACATAGATCATAGATGACTGGTAAGTAGTTTGCAGATCAAAAAAAAATGAATTTTTCTGAAAGGTTTAAAACTACTACGTGCCAATTGTACAAAGCTTAAAAAAGACTATTTGGATTAAACAAAAATTCGTATTGTAAAGTTGTGGCTCTTTTTGTGGTGGACTAAGTAATTACCGTGTATCTCACAAATGGCAGTTCAAGCATAATTTTTTCAAAAATCCAGGAAGCAACTTTAAGTGGAATCTGTATTTTTCATGTATCACGTACGCCTTTCATTAAACGGAATCAGTTCTATGAAGTCACGAATATGCAAATATGTGAATGCTGCAAATTGTTGCAATTACTCCGAGGCTAATCGTTTTAATTTTTTTCATGAAGTTCATTCCATTGGTCATCGAACGATAATGGAAGTGATAATAATTATAATGAATTTTGTGTTGTGAAAGTGTATGAACTGTAATAAAATTAAAATGATACTTGGTCGACGTTTTAGTGGCAGGCTACTAGGTAGATAGAATTGATGAACAAAACGGATAATAATTATTATCACTCAAGGGCACGAACTTATGATAAATGTCTGCTTCGAATATTCGCGAAAGCTACGGAATTTTCTTTATATATAATGATGTTTTTGGAAACACAACCGATGAAAAAATTTTGAAATGTAACTAATAATCGAACAAATGGAATAACAATTTTTTCAATATTTTCTTGGCTTAATTGTCAGAATGTCTGATGACTGTGTAATGCAAATGACATACGTGCTATATCGACGAGTGTCATTTCAAATATAGACGTCTTCATTATGTTAGATTTCAATCGCATCTACATAGATACTTTTTAGCCCGTAGTTCTCCCGAAAATAATAGACTATTGCACTGTGGGGTGGGGTATATATATATATATATATATATATATATATATATTTATATATATATATATATATATATATATATATATATATATATATATATATAAATATATATATATATATATTATATATATATATATATATATATATATATATATATATATATAAATATATATATATATATATATATATATATATATATATGTATATATATATATATATATATATATATATATATATATGTATATATATAGAAATTTGTTTTGAGTTTTGATTATTCCAGGTTTGCAAAATACTTCAAATTAATTGAATGACTCGGTTAATGAAAGTTTCAAGAGCAGTAGTACTCTCTTCTTCAGAATCTTAGTATAAACAATAAAATAAAACATATAGCATATTAAAACAATATGGCCATACAATTTTGTAAATCATTCCCTTATTTATATATAGATAAATAAGGAAATAATTTTCAAAATATATATTGTAATTGTATAACGATATTGTTTTTATACTCAAGATGTTTCTCATTTTATTGTTTATACTGAGATACTGAAGAACAGAGTACCACTGCTCTTGAAAAGTTTATTAAACGAGTAATTCAATTAATCTCTATCGGCCACCATCAAACCAAATGGGCTGAAATTTGGTATCTGAAGTAGTTCTTGAGGAAGAATCAAACTATCAAAATATGGGTAAATTCAGTGAAATTTTCAAACGTTGGGTAAGGAGTAGGGAGGTAGTATATATATATATATATATATATATATATATATATATATTCACTTGTCTTTTCTCTTGGCAATAACAAACAAGCCATTAGAGCTAGAAAACAGCATTTATTAAACTGAATTTTGGTATCTGAAGTAGTTCTTGAGGAAGAATCAAACTATCAAAATATGGGTAAATTCAGTGAAAATTCAGACATTTTCAAACGTTGGGTAAGGAGTAGGGAGGTGCATGACCGGTTTCAAAATCTGTGGATATGAATTACATCAACGTATCCGAAATTCAGCCTGCTTTATGGAAGGTATATTAAGACGGTTTTTGAAGGATTTTAGCACCCCCAACCACCTCCCAATTGAGATATAAGGTTGAAAAGTAGATGTAAGGAAAGCGCTTTTGGTGGTATACATGTTTTTCTCTAACCGCCGACATTTTTATGTAATTTTACATCAACTTACATACAATGATGTTGTTCCTTCAGACCCTTGTTTACTTATTCGTAATATTTTTATATTATAGATCCTTGAGAACGGTAATAAAACTTACCGAAAGCTTGGATGATATAAAAATTACATATATATATATATATATATATATATATATATATATATATATATATATATCTATATATATTAATATTATATATATATATATTATATATATATATATATATATATATATATATATATATATATATATATACATATATATAATATATATATATATATATATAAATATATATATATATATATATATACATATACATATTTACTTGTCTTCTCTTGGCAATAACAAACAAGCCATTTGAGCTAGAAAACAGCCTTTATTAAACAGTTAATGTTTTGAGAAAGTCTCAACTTTAGTGAGGAAACGTCAACTATGATTGATATATATAACATCAATTCGAGGAAGATTATGAGCACGATAAACATACAAAATTTCACTACGTTACAACACATTCGTTTGAAAACATTTTCAGAATACAATTAATTGAAAATAATGAACAATACATCATAGAAGCAATTATTACACCCCAGAAATACGTTAAAAGGCTGCAACTACATAATGAAAAATAAAAAAACTTTAAATCACCAAGTCATTGATTAGGGTAGAATGAAAAGCAGAAAAATCGCACAAAGCATTTTTATAGAGATGAAAAAATCCAAGTAACAAGACCATAATGGATATTTAAGTCAATGGCAGAGACCATTTAACTAGCATGACTTCAGCGGCAACAATTCCAAGACATTTGATCCACTAGGTCAAAATCACGTTTTTAAAGCGGACAAATGGATGATTCACCAATAAGAATGAACGCAAATGCGCCTGTAATGGCTGTAAACATCAGTTTTAAACATCATCAACAAGACCTATTCCGGTTCTCACGTTCATTCATTTCTGTTATTAATTATTTAAACAACGAAACTTGATTTATTATCACTCAGTCTGACGTGCCAAATTATTCAAACTCAAAGCCACATAATATTTCTGATTAATTTCGTGGTTTTAATGCAACCAAACCATGTCCCCACGGAATAATAGTGGCCTTTCTATGAAATGAAGTCATCAACTAACTCTTCTCCGTATTCCATTCTTCGTTCTTACAACGAAATGATTTTTAGTCGTATGTTCCCCGAAAATAATGCTGCCTGAACCTGGAACCCAAATTGATCAGAAATGTTACATTTTCTAGTTAAACTTACTACACATAGTAATATAATAAAAGGAAAAGTGAGTTTTTACATTTTCATGTAGTCAAAATGTAAACTATAAAAAACACTATTCTCCAAGTATTTCATCATTTCTAGTTCAAGAAAATGAATATTATATATTTTACATCGTTTGTAGTTCACTGTAGTGAATTTTTTATTACTGTAGTAAAAATATAAGTCCTAATAAAACGTAAAAATCAAGTATGAACTTTATTTTTCTACTACAACTGACTACAAATTGTAAGTCACAATTGGTTGGTGTCACTTGAATCAGATGCCTATATTTGCAGCAGAGTGGCTTTTACTGTAGTAACTGTCGCTTCAACAAAAGTTAATTCTTTTCATCAGTTATAGGTTGCAGGAGTAGTTACAGATGAAAGACTTTTTTCTGATAGTCTCTTATTACTCCTGCAACCTATAACTGTAGAAAATAAAATTTTGTTGTAGCAATATAGTAACTGAAGTGATAGCCACTCTATTGTAAATATAGTTACCTGCTTCAAGTGACGCAATGGTGACTCCCAGTTTATTCTCAGACAGTTTGTAGTTAGTTGTTATTATAAACAAAATTTCATACTTGAACTGGAAAATCATTATCGATTTTAATTATCCATGATAACTATACAAAATAAAATTTTGTTGTAGCGATCGTTACTACAGTAATAGCCACTATACTTTAAATATAGGCAGCTGTTTTAAGTTACACAAATCAATTTTGACTGCATTCCAGGCACGGTGTATGTGTATCGTGCATTCCAGGCAGTTTGTAGTTAGTTGTAGTTATAAACAAAATTTCTTACTTGAACTGGATAATCATAATCGATTTTAATTATCCATAATAACTATACAAAATAAAATTTTGTTGTAGCGATCGTTACTACAGTAATAGCCACTCTATTTTAAATATAGGCAGCTGTTTTAAGTTACACAAATAATTTTGACTGCATTCCAGGCACGGTGTATGTGTATCGTGCATTCCAGGCAGTTTAATTATCCATAATAACTATACAAAATAAAATTTTGTTGTAGCGATCGTTACTACAGTAATAGCCACTCTATTTTAAATATAGGCAGCTGTTTTAAGTTACACAAATCAATTTTGACTGCATTCCAGTCACGGTCTATGTGTATCGTGCATTCCAGGCAGTTTGTAGTTAGTTGTAGTTATGAACAAAATTTCTTACTTGAACTGGATAATCATTATCGATTTTAATTATCCATAATAACTATACAAAATAAAATTTTGTTGTAGCGATCGTTACTACAGTAATAGCCACTCTATTTTAATTATAGGCAGCTGTTTTAAGTTACACAAATCAATTTTGACTGCATGCCAGGCACGGTGTATGTGTATCGTGCATTCCAGGCAGTTTGTAGTTAGTTGTAGTTATAAACAAAATTTCTTACTGGAACTGGATAATCATTATCGATTTTAATTATCCATAATAACTATACAAAATAAAATTTTGTTGTAGCGATCGTAACTACAGTAATAGCCACTCTATTTTAAATATAGGCAGCTGTTTTAAGTTACACAAATAATTTTGACTGCATTCCAGGCACGGTGTATGTGTATCGTGCATTCCAGGCAGTTTAATTATCCATAATAACTATACAAAATAAAATTTTGTTGTAGCGATCGTTACTACAGTAATAGCCACTCTATTTTAAATATAGGCAGCTGTTTTAAGTTACACAAATCAATTTTGACTGCATTCCAGTCACGGTGTATGTGTATCGTGCATTCCAGGCAGTTTGTAGTTAGTTGTAGTTATGAAAAAAATTTCTTACTTGAACTGGATAATCATTATCGATTTTAATTATCCATAATAACTATACAAAATAAAATTTTGTTGTAGCGATCGTTACTACAGTAATAGCCACTCTATTTTAAATATAGGCAGCTGTTTTAAGTTACACAAATCAATTTTGACTGCATTCCAGGCACGGTGTATGTGTATCGTGCATTCCAGGCAGTTTGTAGTTAGTTGTAGTTATAAACAAAATTTCTTACTCGAACTGGATAATCATTATTCGATTTTAATTATCAATAATATCTCATCAATATCAAAACAAAGAGTTTGGTCTCTTACTACTACTACAACCTATAATTGTAGAAATAAAATTTTGTTGTAGCGATCGTTGAAATAGTAATAGCCACTCTATTGTGAATATAGGCTGCTGATTCAAGTTACACCAACCAATTTTGGCTCACAATTTATTCCACACAGTTTATAGGTAGTTGTAGTTATAAACAAAATTTCATACTTGAACTGGATGATCATTATCGATTTTAGTTATCAATACTATCTCATTAATATCAGTAAAAAGTGTTTGGTCTCTTACTACTACTACAACCTATAATTGTAGAAAATAAAATTTTGTTGTAGCAATCGTTACTACAGTAATAGCCACTCTATTGTAAATATAGGCTGCTGTTTCAAGTGACACCAACCAATTGTGACTCACAATTTCTTCCAGGCATTTTGTAGTACGTTGTAGTAGAAAATATAAATTTCATACTTGATTTTTGCGTTTTATTGGGACTTATATTTTTGCTACAGTCATAAAAAATTCAATACAGTGAACTAAAAACGACGTAGAACATATAATATTCAATTTCATAAACTAGAAATGTTGAATTACTTGTTGAATAGTGTTTTATATATTATTGTATAGTAACATTTTGACTACAAAAAAATCAACCTCACTACATGTAATATTACTATGTGTGGTAAGTAGAACAAAATATTTGTGTTGTTGTATGAAGACACCCTATATACACTGGAAACGTCAAGATTTACTTCAGCAATGGTGAACTTGCACCTCATTTTCAAAACAACGATTCATTCGGAACAATCAACTATATCCAAGCTCGGATGAATGCGTCTACTTCCTTTTAACCTACATGTGACTGGCTTGGTTGCTAAACAACAAAAGACGTGTGTTTGAGTGGCTGACTATTAGAATTTTAATATTTTGCATCGAAAATGCCAGACCGATTCTCTGTGCATGTAAACAATTATTTTGAGGACAACCGAGAGTACCGAGTATCATACCTCACACAAGATTTTTACGTTCTATAAATCAATTGAAGGCCGATAAAACGATTATATTCAACAAACCAACACACTTTTATCTCATCATAAAAATTCTAGACAAAAAGTCGATCGCGTCGAGAAGCGATTCTAGCGAATTGAATTAAATCTTGAAAAATCACGCTTGAATAGCAAACCGTATTAAAAAGTTCAAAATAATTTATTTTATCAAACAAAAAATTGCAAAGTGCATCGTGGTTGAGGAAAAAAGTTGAAACCAACTAAGGAACGTACCTCAACATCAACGCAATCTACGTAAATATCTACGTAAAAAAGGCGGCAGATGCAGAAATTTACCCAAATTTTGATACTTTCGTTCTGCAACGGTACTTAATTTCAGCTCATTTGACCCGATGGGGGGCCTTTGGAGATGCAAATATGTACCGGGAAATATATATATATATATATATATATATATATATATATATATATATATATATATATATATATATATATATATATTAAGAACATGGTTAGTAGGTTTTTGGTTCATTTAAACAATCTAACGATTAAATATTTTTCTATTTTCATTAACGTTTCGGTCTGTTACTTTGACCTTTATCAAAATGATTGGATCAATATGTTACCATCACTAAAATGAAAGGAGACTTTACAACAACTTATCAAAACAAGCTCAACTCAGCACAATTAAAATATAATGGAAATGACTATATATATATATATATATATATATATATATATATATATATATATATATATATATATATATAAATTCGGTGAACTATGATAGTTCATATTTAAATAAAAAATGAATAATAAGTAAAACACTTACCTAAAAAACACAAACTGAAAATAACTTTTATTCATCTAGATTTTTTCTGTTTGTTTTTTTTAGATATGTTTTTTACTTTTTATTTTTTTTTTATATATATATATATATATATATATATATATATATATATATATATATATATATATATATATATATATATATATGTGTGTGTATATCAGACATGAAAAATTTTTCGAAAATCGTGGTCTAGAATTGTAGGAGGTCTAAAGCGGATAGAAAAAATACTCCTGCAACTGACTGCTTTCTTTCGATACACTGCAATAGTATATATTTTATAGGATAAAATACAAAAATACAACTAAAAACAACTCATTGTTGGAAACAAGCAGATCTATTTCGTCTTCATTATCTGCACCATACCGTTGAAGAAGGTTACTAATAACAAAATTATCTGAATTTCAGATTCATTCAAGATATTTTATTCAATATTATCAACTATATCCGTTCATATAATGTACCGAAGCTGCTGATAAAATTGAAAGTAAACTTAAGTATGAAACTACACACCAAAAATGCTGAACTTGGTCATTTTCAATGACATTGAAACCTAATTCTATTGCCATGCATTGTTATCTCAAACAAGGTTTCAATATCATCTGTTGTATTTTTGTTGCATCGGAATGCTCATGCATATTCATAATAACTGTATACGAAGAACTTACAACAGGAACTCAGCGAATAGAAGATGAAAATCGTCCGGGATTTTTTCGTAATGCCTCATAATAATGTCTTTTTGAAAAATTTTACGTCCATGAACAACAATTTGACATTTACATGGATTTTATTAACCTACGTGAAGCCCATGGTCAGCCACTAGTTGCTATCTGAACTTAAATAGCTCTTGTTATCAATTATCATTCCGACAGAGCTGTGTCAACTTTCAACTAGAATCGACACAGCTTTTTTTCTTCAAATACGACTCATTGTTAGGAACTTATATCTGATTATTTATTAAGTGTTTCCTTGATATCTATAAGTAATTTCAATAATTTTTATCCTGAGTGAATATGATTCAAATTTTTTTGGGATTTCAGCTATTTAAAAGGTTAGAAACAAATTTAAAATCAGTCATTTCTACGTGCCGAAAATTTATGTGACACTGCCAACTCAGCCATAAGCTGGCATTGTCTTTTTTTTTAAAATGGCTCGAGCAACAAAATCAATTCTGCTGTAACACAAATTATCAACAAAAAAGAAACAAATTTTTAGATATGCTAAATTAGATTCCGCTATGTTGACAATGCTAGCTTAATGAACTTAAAAATTTTTGAGAGAGTCCGAAAGTCTTGGGTCGATATCTATAAGTAATTTCAATAATTTATGCCGAGTGAATATGATTAAAATTTTGTTCTCATAAATTCAAGTAGTATTGAAACAGCTTTTATCTCAGAATAAAAGCTCCTTATTTGATATATTCTAATATTATCCAGCTGTAGCGATTTAATATCAATTGCCGAATGCTATTTCTAGCTTCTGTATCTTCAGTATCTGCAGTTTTCATATTTTCAAAAATATCTGTAAATTTTTGATTTTTTTTTCGTTTCAGCTATTTAAAACGTTAGCAACTAATAAGCAAGAAATTCAAAATCAGTCTTTTCTACTGTACGTGCCGAAAATTCATGAGAAAATGCCAACTCAGTCATAAGCTGGCATTGTCTTTTTTTTTAATGGCTGGAGCAAAAAAATCAATTTAACTCTAACAAACTAGCAACAAATTTTCACCTATGCTAAATTTGATTCCGCTATGTTGACAATGCCAGCTCAATGAGCGCACAAATTGTCATTTGAGTCGGAAAGCCTTGGGTCGATATCTATAAGTAATTTCAATAATTTATGCCGAGCAACGTTAGCAACTAATCAGCAACCAATTTAAAATCAGTAATTTTTACTGTACGTGCCGGAAATTTATGAGACAATGCCAACTTAATCATAAGCTGGCATTGTCTTTTGTTTCAAAGGCTGAAGCAAGAAAATCAATTTGCTGTAAAAAATTAGCAAAAAAAACAACAAATTTTTGACCTATGCTAAATTTCTTTGTGCTATGTTGACAATGCCAGTTTATTGGACGTAAGGATTTTCATTTTAGAGAGTCCGAAAGCCCTGGGTAGATTCTCGACTAGAGCTTCCGAAACTCTCGATGTAAAATGAATCAAAAAGATCAAAGGTACGATATCTACTTCAGCTGATTACACGAGCGAATTTCTCAATTTAGTAAATCAAAATAAAGGATAAAATTAATTAAACTTTCATACCGTTCGCCGAATTAAATCAGTTCTGAAGTGCTATGACTTTATGTAAAATTCGTTATTACCAACAAGTTCCAGCCCCTGTGGAGAAATGCACACATGCTTGTCGTAAATGTCCCCTGCTGGCCGTGCCACATCTGTTCTTGGCACACGTGTCTTGACACGAGTCAAATCTACTCCCGTGTACGCGGATCTTATTGCACTCGGTAATTTCGAAACGTTGATCTCAAAAACAAAGCAATTCGTGTGTACTGTTTATTTCGATTGGAATATGTTTATGGAGCCGAAGTCGCACCTTGCCGTTCGGATGTGTTAAAATCATTTCAAAAAAGTTTTGAAAATGAACATTATCTACGATGTTCAAGTGAGAAAATATAATTACGTCAAAGTATGTATAAAGCTTCAATTCCACCATAGGAACATTTTGTTGCTGAATGTTTCTCCATGTTGCCAAGGGTAGAAACTTATGGCAACATACGTACAGTTCTTGTTTCCACTGAAGCAACTAAAATTGTCAATAGCTGCATATTATTAAGTAGAAACAATCAACATTTGTTGCCGGGACATAAAGAAATTTTGAGGAACATTTAGAAACATTTAGGAACATTTACGGCAGGACTTCCCAACCAGGGGGGCACGCCCCCCTAGGGAGGCGTAGAGAAATGTTAGGGGGGGCGTTAGGGGAGAATTTCAACAAGAATTTCTAGAAATGAAGGCTGACTCGACCATGAAAGATGGCTTTCATCTCTTGACATTAGAAAAATTTTGGATCGAACGATTCGTTGTTAATTAAATCCGAAAGTTGCTTCTTTTGCTTTAAAAATACTTATTCCATTTTCGTCCACTTATTTATGCGAGGCAGGTTTTTCAGCTCTTGTTTTAATAAAAACTAAGCAGCGAATTCGCTTTGCCGTCGATAGCGATTTAACCATAGCTTTAGCAACGACTGAACCCAGAAACGACCAACTGGTACAGAGCATGCAAGCTCAAGTATCTCATTAGCTATCACAGATTTTATTTATTTGTTTTAAAATTACTTTAAATTAAAAGTTGTTTAAAAATGATCTAATTATAAAAATATGATTTAAAATATAAAAGAAAGTGAAAGTTAAGAAAACTATTCTATCAAATAATGATGCATGGTAGACCAGTACAGATAATTAAAAAAAAGTTACAGGATGAAATCCATCTAAAATAGAAGAAAATATAATAAAAATAACAGGAAAAATAAATTACGGGTGATTTGAGGTCGGGAAGTGGGAGGATGTGGGCTTTGTAGGTTTAAAACGGGTTTATCATGATTCTGCAAAAAATCCAATGTGCCAATTACAGTGCAATTGTGATATAAAAACGAACATTTTCACCAAGATTCATGAAAACCCGATTTGTTTTGTGTGAGAGAAAAATAAAAAACCCAAAATGTCGGTTATTTAGATTTTTGTAAAAGTACTTAATGAATCAAATGTATTCTTTCGTTCATTATTCTTAATAAATATATTGCATCTGTATTTAATCTATTTAAAATACCTAAAAATAAATAATTTAATTAATAAGTAAAATGTGCGTTCCTTATTTTTGTTGAAACTTACCTAAGGGGGGGGCATGATAATATTATTTTTAGCTCGGGGAGGCTTGGCGAAATTAAGGTTGGGAAAGCCTGATTTACGGAAACAAGCAAAAACAAAATGTTCCTCAATGTACTTTCGGTGGAAACGTAGCTATATATTTATTCGTTTTCGTACTTCACTGCACACCAGGGGCGGCTAGTGAAAGGCGGCTAAGCCTCCTCAATAATATTCCGTGTATCACTAATATATTATATTGAATAGTCAGCATTCAGCATATTCATATTAATCAAAATCATATTATTTTATGCACCTACCTTCTGCCACAGAAAAGCAATCAACGGTGCGAATACTCCGAATGAATACTTCGTTGCAATAGAAAAGCAAAACACATGTAAATGGCAACACCGATAGGAACCCAGTCTCATACAATGTCGACCAATCACAACTATAGAATTTCGCGTGACATCGAGTGAATTCGTTGGAAAGCATTAATTGAATCGTAGTGTGATCGTAGTTACTAATGGCCGTAAACAGCAGCGTGTTTACTTATATTGCTCGCGTATTGTTTTAAAATGAGTTTGGTTACTGAAGTTAATTTCAAAAATTTCAATGGTGACTCAGTGGAATATTTGTTATCCCATAACTTTAGTGCACTAAGCTATGAGGATAAAGTTTTGATAAAAACATTGCAACCTACCCCTGAATTAAACAATTTGGTGCAGCGTAACAGACAACAAAACCGCGGTTTTAATACAAGGAATTATGAGAGACATCCTTGCCTAACCGGATCACAGGTAAGAAATAAATTATTTTGTTGACAGTGTTTACTTTTTACTAGTGAAAATGTCTCTGTTTGGGGCCGCTTAGGATTTGAGGATTTAATTCTATACCTAGTTGAAAGTGAGGAATTTTTCACCGATAAAGTAACTTTAAATACAGCACGCGGATTAATATCTTACTTACAAGATAAGGAATTCATATATTTTTTAAACATCTTTAAATTAATTTTCGAACAAACAGAAATAGTTTTTCAAATCTTACAGCACAAGTTTTTAGATGTAATTTACTCACGAAATCGGCTCAAGTTTCTTTTGGAAAAAATTTCAGAATTTCGTGCAGTTTATTTTAAAAAACTATTTTCTGTATTTCAAACTACTGATGATACCACTCAATTTAGCCTAAAACGAAAGAAATTCAGTTACGCAGATATGGAGCTTCACTATAAGCAAATATTTTATGAAATTTTGGATACTATTAGGGGTCAAATAGAAATAAGGTTCTCTGATTTGAAAGAACTGCATTTCTTCGACTTACTCAATAAAAATTTGTCAACCGGATTTTTGGCTAATTTTCCAGATAACCTTTTGGAAAATTTATGTCAAAAATACACTTTTTTTGATAAGGTGGCCATAAAAAGTGAACTGTGTGTTGTTTATAATGACAATGAAATTTTGGGGCAAAATGAAAATCATGTGAGGACTATTAAATACCTTTTTGATAATGATTTGAATCAAGATTCACCCCAAGTTTATAAACTCTTATGTCTAATTGTTTCTATCCCGGTGACATCGGCTTCCGTAGAGCGCTCGTTTTCCACTCTTAAGAGAATTAAAACTTATTTACGAAATTCAATGAGCCAGGATCATTTGAAAAATATTAGTTTGTTGTCTATTGAAAAGGAATTGGTAAAACTTTTGGCGAAAGACAAAAAATTTTATGAGGATATAATAGATCATTTTGCTAACGTTAAAGATCGCAGAATCCCGCTAATCTTCAAAAATATATAATAACTTTTTATTTGCTCTCACCAGCTGTTAACAAATTCGTTGAGTAGGTAGGTAGGTACCTATTTTGTGAAAGAAAAAAAAATTTGATGAATAGATGAATTGATTAATTGGCTGAGAAGAGTTTTTGTGAATATTGTAAATAGGAGTTGTAGGTCTCAAGTTAGACACTCGAAAGTGAAAACAAATTAATAGCTTAGGATGCTTGTTTTACTTTGATTTTCTTCAAATTATAAGGCGGTTGACCTTGAAATCCTAAAAATTTTCTCCTATGGTGTATTTTTCAACACCTCTTGTAGCCTCCTCAAACCAAAACCTCACGAGCCGCCACTGCTGCACACTGAAAATCTATGACACGAATGTTCATTACTAGTTGCGTTCTCGATACGTTTTCACTGCGATAGCAACACGGATTTTTTCACAAATGTTTCCTTTTGAAGTTTACCGCTCAAAATGGAAACCGGCGACAAATAGGAACAATCAACATTTTTTGCCGAAAAATAAAGAAATTTTGAGGAACATTTTGGAACATTCACGGAAACACGCAACAGCAACAAAAATATTCATCCGGTGGAATCGTAGCTTGAAGGGTGACAAGTAGAAACAGTCAACATTTGTTGCCGAAATATAAAGAAATTTTAAGGAACATTAAGGAACAATTGGGAACATTTTCGGAAACACGCAACAGCAACAAAAATGTTCCACAATGTTCCCCCTGGTGGAACTATAGCTTAATATACTAGATTCAACGGTGGGCAACCTCCGGCCAGCGAGACCTTTAGACGAAATAATAAATAAATTTTTTTTAAAATAAAAATTTTCAACCAACTAATATAATTTGTCTCGTTTAAATCAAACACATTCATCAGCATCTTTATTCATAATTTAGTTTTGAAATAATGTCTTCATTTATACTTATTATTTTGTAATTAAGTAATACTTACCCATTTTTTTTTCATTTCATTTTAAGTCATTATAAATGATACGAGATATTGACGTACTTCTCAATTTACTTTGTTTTTATATTTTCAAAAAACAACTTACAAGTGACAAGAATTTGTCAATTATTCCGTTTGACCGTATGAAAAAAAAAACGTAATATGGCCCCAACACAAAAAGTTGTCCACCCCTGCAAAAACTAGATGACCATGGTCAATTCCATATATCTGCATGGGTCCCGAAACTTTTTTGTACCACGCCTCCTCTTGTTGAAATTAAAGCTTCCTACGCCCCCCTTGCACAATAAATTGTATGCGCATATGAAAAAAAAACAAGTATTACATTGAAAATAAAACATTCATTTTTACTGTCACAAGATACAACATTATAAGTTTGAATTTGAGTTAAAGAAGTACTGGTAAGGTGAAAATAAGTTGGTGAGATGGATGAGCTTGCATTTTCTTAACTAGTGTGCCCATTCTTAGATGCATTTTAGTAAGGGCACAACGCAAGTTACTAGCAACATCAACTTTGCTCCGATACTTTGCTTTTATTGCCACAAGTGCTGAAAATGCTTTTTCGCATATGTATGTGCTTGAAAAGGCAAATATAATGGAAGAGCTTCCTATGATACAGTGGGATACACTTTGAAGTATTTTATCCAAAATGATAATTTGTCCATTTTATCAAAGTCGTATTTGGCACAGGAATAATTTCTTATTTTCGAACATTTTTCTTCCAGTGCTCCTGGCAGGGAGTCTATGTTGATAATGAATGGGTCAGTTGACAATCTGTTAATGTTCTCGTCACATGTATTTGAGAATATTTCATGAACTCTCCAGTGAGGTTCTCCAGATGGTTTGATATTTGGCTTATGAAATTTGATCCTTCAAATACCTCCTTGACGCTACTTTGGTAAAATTGGAATAACTGTAGGGGTTTGCTGATATTTTACTTCTCCAAATTCTCAATATACATCCTGATGGCATCACGATGATTAACTATATATTTTAAGTTAATGCTGTTCAACGAGTCGAAGGTGTCTGACAAATAAGCCAACATTACTTGAGCACTTAGTGTTTTCAAGTACACGCTTAGCTCATTTTGCTTCTGATATTCCAAAAAGGTGATTCTTCATCTCGGAGCTCAAATAATATTGCCAACATGCGTCCTTTGGAGAGCAAGCGACTTCTGTATGAAATTGCAGTGTTTTGTGAATCTTCACAAGTTTACAAAATTTGCATGAATATACAGTGCTTTCATGATGAAAGGAACAAATTCATTAAAAAATTAGGTTTCTATTTCATGTTAAAATCCTCGGACAGGTCGATTAGTATTTTTATTTGGGCATTTTTCGCAATAAAAATTTTGTATACAGGGTGTCTCATTCAAGAGCTATGGCTTTGTCATTAGTTTTTTTAAAGGTAATACCCTGTATATTATTTCACTTTACAATTCTACGATAAATTCTTATCACTTTTTGTGAACATACCATATGCCTCAACTCGATGGATTGCCAGAAACGGAGATAGTGGGTAATGAGAGGTACGATATGAAAACACACAAATGTAATTACTAATTTAATTTTTACATATGTTCAATCTGTTGTCCGTTTACTTCGAGACATTTTTGAAGTCGATTCAATGTTTCCCGTTGCACATTTTCAATTACTTCTGGACTGATAAGTCTTATTTCCTGCCTGATTCTCTCTTTTAGATAATCAATATTATTTGGTCTATTCAAATAAACTTTAGACTTCAAATAACCCATAAGAAAAAATCCAATGGGGTTATGTCCGGTGATCTTGGCGGCCACTCAATCGGACCTCTCCGTCCTATCCATCTGTTGGGAAAGTTGCATCAAGAAATTGTCGAACAGCGATTGAATAGTGAGGAGGTGCCGCCATCTTGTTGAAACCATATCTCGTTATTAGGTATGTCAGGATCTTGTGGGTTAGGAAAACAAAACAGCTAAAGCCGGAATGAGTTCGAACTGGAGAAAGTTCAAGTAGTCCTCTCCGTTTAGTGTTCCTTCAAAAAAATAGGGACCAACTATACGATTTCGAACAATCGCTGCCCATGTATTAATTTTTTGAGGCCGCTGTGTGTGGCATTCTTGCATCCAATGAGGATTCTCGGTCGCCCAATACCTACAGTTTTGTCTGTTGACGTGGCCATTTAAAGTAAAGGTGGCTTCATCAGAAAAAATTATGTTTGTAATGAAATTTAGATGTTGATTATGAATTTCAAGAATCTGCTCACAAAACTGTACTCTGCGGTCAAAATCGTCTTCTAATAATTCATGTACCAGCTTAATTTTATAGGGATGATACTTATTTACCTTAAGTATTTTATGCACGGACCCTACTGATAAATTGAAATTATTGGAAATTGTAGTAATGGATGTATGAGGGTTATCTTGGGTTTCTAGTAGAACGTTCAGCACTGTCTCTTCAGATACTCTCGGTGGTCTTCCTTTAGGTAAATCTCTAACGTGGCCGTATCTCCTGAATTTTGATTCAATTTTGCTGACTGTCGATCTAGTAATTGGCGGACGATCAGGATGATTTTCATTGAATAGATTGCAGACTTCTTCTTGTGAACGCACCCTATCTCCAAAACCAATCATCATAAGTACTTCAATACGTTCTCTCTCAGATGGTACATGTGAAATTTCATTCTTCAGATTTAATGACAATGTTTACCTAAATTTTTTTTTGTACTTTTAATCCACATTTTAAATCTCCAGGTGCTCCACTATCTCCGTTATAATCTGAGAATCCATCAAGTTGAGGTATATGGTATGTTCACAAAAAGTGATAAGAATTTATCGTAGAATTGTAAAGTGAAATAATATACAGGGTATTACCTTTAAAAAAACTAATGACAAAGCCATAGCTCTTGAATGAGACACCCTGTATACAAAATTTTTTTTGCGAAAATTGCCCAAATAAAAATACTAATCGACCTGTCCGAGGATTTTAACATGAAATAGAAACCTAATTTTTTAATGAATTTGTTCCTTTCATCATGAAAGCACTGTATATTAATTTGATAAATGTAGACGTTTCATTCAGTGGATTGTTTTAATTTTTTTATTATCATGACTAAATACAAAAATCTACAATGTAATTTTTGTTTCAATAAATTGTGTACTAAAATTTTAACCAACAAAGTGAGAATGTTTTTCATTTTCTACTAGTCTCGCGCCCCCTTGACTTGCATTAACGCCCCCCAGTGGGGGCGCGCCTACCAGTTTGGGAACCATTGAATTATATTATATCAAGGGAACAAGGAAAATTCTTCAATAATTTGAAATTCTCAAACAATTGTCAAAAGGAGCTAGGTATGTATTGTCTGTTGGAGTAGACATCTTCATGTCAGGAAGAATTTGTTCTCTCGACAAAATTCTGCATTTTCGGTCTGAATAGTTAATTGTTGGTTGCTAATATCTTTGGCGGAGGGCGCTATGGGTTGTTATCCATATAGAACTTCGGCCGCGATTTGTATTGGGCAACAATAAGAAATATATCGATGAATCAATTCACTCAGAGTCAAGCGTGCTGCACTGAAGAGATCCAATAAGTTCGAAACAGTTGTATGCAGATCTTGAGACGGGGCGTCTTGACATTTTCTATTGTTCCCTGTTGCATTGTGAATGCAGATTTCGCGTCGCGGAATACATATAACCAAATCCCTGAGAAGATTGTTTGATAATTTTGAACTATTGAAGAATTTTCGTTTTTCACTTTATGTGATATATGATAACGTAATCAGATTTGTTTTGGTGTCAATGCTTTACTCAATAAGGAAGATGAGAGTCAGTCGATTAGATTTTTGGTCTGAGTAGTCGTGTGAGAGGTAAAAAACAAGGGTTGTGCCATGACTTCAACTGTGCAACATTAGGCCCCTACACACGGGCGTCGATGTTTTAATACATCAACGTGCATCCAAGAACGTGCAACCAACAACGTGAATGTGGATGCAGAAAAAACGTTTTTGAATGCACAACCCGAATGAATGCCGCGCGGACGTTTTCAGGAATCGTTTGAATTTTTGGATGCGCATTCCAACGAATGCATTCAAGTCTCTCCGTGTGGATGCAAATTACCGAGGAGCGTGCGTTTTTAAAGCAGTAGCGGCGGTTAAGTTTATGAAATAATTTGTTACTGTAGTAGGTACCTATTTAAAATAATAAGTTAAGTATTTCATGAATTTGTATAAAATTTACTAAAAATGTTTGCAGATAGTTTCATCATCATGTCTGACTGCAGAACAATGTCCCGGGAATTTCTACGGGAATTGTGCCCCTGTGTACAGGGGCCTGCCCTGCTTGTGGCAGACAAAATCATAGCACTATTTAGACCGAAATAAAAAAAATTAAGCATACAAAATATTGATAGAGAAGCTGCAAATCATTCAACCAAATACTACAAAAAGTACAGTTGTCGCTAAAATCAATAGTCTTCGTGGTGGGTTTCGGAGATAAAATGAAAAAGTTTTTATCTCGAAGAGAAGTGGTACGGCGAGGCTTTCGGAGATATGAAAGTAGTGAATTTTAAATCTTGGTAATTTCTTGCAGTAATTTCTGCAGTTATTGCCAATCTCATCATTTTGTCTTGACGCTTTATTAATGGAATAACTAAGTCCAATAGTTACGAATAGGTTTCTTCGTCCATCCTTACGTAGTTACGAGAGTCCTCTAGTTCTAACCTCCATTTTTCTAACAGGTGAATGTGTGAAAAATTTTATTGTTTTAGAAACCAACCTATAGACCACATTCGGCGACGATTTTCATTTTCTCTTTCCTTTGTACACGCCACTGCCACCAGAGCTAAATATTCGTCCTGCTCAGACATCTGGCCAAATATTTTAGCAGACTGGACAAAACTATGGTTTGGTACGTACGTGTGTATGCAATCAGGTTGCACGTTATTGGTTGCACGTTTTTGGATGCACGTCGATGTATCAAGACATTGACGTCCGTGTGTAGCCCGCCATTCAAAATCATATTTTTTATTGACTGTATCAACTACATAGTGAGAGATGATTATATAGTATTTGTGTAGTAAATTCCCTTGTCGTCCGTTATATAATATCAGTGATTACTACGCACAAGACTAAACAAATACACAAGAGGACTCGGTAGTCCAGCGGTAAAAGATTATCGCTTGTATGCCGAGGATCGTGGGATCAGGCCCCATGAGACATGGTCGTTCAAAAATTTGTATATTTTGGGTAATGGCATAGCTTTAAGCTCATTGGCCGTTCGGAACCAGAGTTAAATTGTATACCCATTGCGAGAAAAACAAATACGCACGTCATGCATGAAATATTTCATAAAAATTTTGATACACCCGTTACACTCCAGACACTTGGCGAATAAAAGATAAGCCAAGCTTAAAACTGTGTCCAACACGATCGGCACGGCAATCACGAGAGACATTCAAACACACACACATATACACAAAGGAAACAAATTTCTCAAGATTTTTAATTTTTGTATATACAAAAGAGTAGCTATATCAAAATCAAGTTTTCTGATAAAGATAAAGGACCATTGTTATAATTTCTATTATATGAATTGAATTTGAGAATTAACAATGATCCATTGAGCTCATAATAAATTTATATTTTCTAAATAATTGAGAATAAAATGTTTACTTTCACAATTTTGATAAAAAAAATTATTAACTACAAATTTTAAATTGAATTGGCATTCCACTTGGTGAAAGTTCATATTCATAACTTCATAAAGAAACAAAAAACTAACTTTTCACAGGTTTAAATGAAATATAATGAGTAAACGCGTTTCGTCAAAACATTGACTTCATCTCGTTCTAAATTATGGCATTATCAAACCCTTCTACTCTTCTTAATCTGTTCAATGTACCTACCAATAGCTCTGAATGAATTGCTTATTGTTATATAGTCTCTCTAAGAACCCCTGCGTTATGTTCAATTTTTCGTATAAATAGATTGTTTTGTAATACCATAATTTAGTACGAGATGAAGTCAATGTTATGACGAAACGCGTTTTCTCATTAGATTATATTCAAATCTGTGAAAAATTTGTTTTTCGTTTCTTTATGAAGTTATGAATTACAAATTTATAACCATTCTTTAATTTTCAATTGTTTTTCATTGTATTACTCTCAAACGTTGTTAATTTATTTCATTGTGCCCGCTATTTATTACATATACTGGTTGTATCACGACACCTCTCGTCTTTTCATTATTTTTCACTAAACTCCCAAATCCAAATCAGTCCAATTTTGACACGCTTTTATCAACTTGGTATGTAAGTATGTATCTATGTAACGGAATCTGTGAACGTGATTTTCACCCCTTCAAAACGTCAAATTGATTTGAAACTTTGCACACTCATCAAGGACCTTCAGGATAAGCGAATTTTCAAATCTGATACCCGGTAGTGTCTTTGTACAAAGTACGCGTTAAAAAACATTTTAAAATTATAAAAGCAAAGATAAATGGTAAAAAAAATAACACCCTTTTGTAGACAACGGAACTGAAAAGAAAATAAATAATAGTTTGAAAAAACTAAAAAACAGGCTTTAATTGAAAAGAAAACAAAAATTAAAAAATAACAAAAAAATTCTTTTTATTGTGGAAAAAGGTGAGTTTCAAGGTAAACCATAATGACTCCTCTTAACAATATCTGTCATCAAAATATTATAACAATTGACTCCAAGCACCCCACGCTTTTTTATAATAAAATAAATTTTTTTGTTAATTACACTATTCTTAATTTAAATTTATTGAGAATTATTTACAACTTTTTAGTTTGCTTCTTTATTAAAGCGTGTTTTAAAATTTTTTCAAACTATTATTCATTCTATAAGATGTTGACAAAAACGAATGATCATGCCTAAAACCCTTTCGATACCTAAAATTAGCAGAATTTCTTTTTTGAGACTGAAGATTGAATTTTAAGGAATATTTTGACAGGAGAAATATTAGCTCTTGTGCTTCTAACAATTATTTAATTGTGTGAGTGATAGTTGACTCTGATCATCATTAATCTACGCTACGAACTCAAGGACTGTAATTCATTTTTCTACGATCCATTTCGTAAATGCGTCTTTGTCCACGGTGGTGCAATAAGCGGTAATTATGAAACGGATTTTTTTCAATAAACTAAGAGAGATACTATTCTGATTTGTTTCCAGCGAGAACGTTTGTCCACGTTTTGCCTCAACCAGAATCGTTCCCTTATAACCGTGAGGTTCCATCTGTCGAGAATCACCCGAACGTGTTTTCCACATTGGCCAGCTTCCAAATAATTTTGAACGCAGCGAAATACCTCACACACAAAGAAAAACCATCTAAATTTAGTAACAACGGCGCGCTTATTAATCAGTGACGGAAACACATGAGAGTCAAGAGAAACACAAAGGCGTACATAAACAATAAAACTGGGATATTTGAAATTTGACCCCTCCAAAGAAAGCATGAACTTAGATCGCCGGATACGGTTCTATGCCTATGTGTAGATGCTGCTAGCCCATGAATTCGAATAAATACCTGAATATTTTCCACACTGTTCCTCGCGAAATTATTTTATCTAATTATATACAGGCTGTCCCATTTTCGATGTCCTTACGGGGTAACTCGGTTATTTTTAAAGATAGAGATTTGCGGTTTTCGCGGACGTTGGCTACTTTTTTGTGAATCTCACGATACCGTAAACAAAATTTTCATAGCTTGCTTCGTTTTTGAGATACAGGGCGAAGTTGAAAATATTGCATTTTGGCCCCCGCCTTGTATCACAGCTATCTTTCAACTTATAGGAAAAGTAAAAACTGTGTTTTATACACTTTTTTACGTAGAATCCAGTGGCGTAGTGAGATTTTTGAAATGAGCTGTCATTGTTCAGATATAACCCAAAGTTATATTTTTTTAAATGGGACACTCTATATATTTTTCCATATTCAAAACATAAATGCTTTGAGCTCTTTAAAAATATATAATACTTTTATAATATTTCAAGTATTAGCCCTGTATTTAGATAAATTTCATTTTTGTTATAGCAAGTCAAGACAAATATCACTTTAGTAGAACTTTTAGCGCAATAAACAAATATCACTCTCATTTATATATGGTAGCATGGAAAGTATTCATTAAAAAAATATTATTTAATATAAGTTACTAAACAAAGATTAATTTAAAAATTATTATAACAGAAATTAAAACTTATATGAAACACTGCTACAAAACAAAGCTCTATTATTTTTCGGTTGAAAATATTTCATGAATATTGTTCAAATTGCTGTCCATTCTGTTGAAGACACAACCGACATCTTCTGAGGATAGCGTCAATCGACCGCAGTAACAACAAAGGTCTTATGCGTAAGAATTCGAAAGCTTCTCTCGCGGCATTCATGAGAGCATCTCGATTTTCTTGCCGCGTGTGGTTTATTTTATTTTTCATAAAGCCCCATATGAAAAAATCTAATATCGATAAGTCAGGGGACCTTGGTGGCCAGTTAATGGGACCATTATTACCAATCCACTGGTTTTGGAATCTTTCATTAAGAAAAGCCCTAACGGGACCTGCGTTATGACAAGGTGCGCCATCTTGTTGGAAATAACTGTGTCCGTATTGAGCCAACGGAATTTCGTCAAGTAGTTCACAAAGAAAATCATCCAAAATTTCCAAAATGCGGTATGCCAATCTTCCTCCAAAAACGAAACAAGATACATTGAAGCCGCGAATCTGCCTTGCTGTTGACGAGCCACCGTAACGTGCTCATTTTCATTTGACCAATAACGATGATTATTTTGATTAAAAATGCCAGCGCTACTTATATAGCTTTCATTCTCCCGTCTTTTGTATATACCAATTACAAAACTCAATGCGCTTCTCAGCATCGCCTGGGTGCAGATGATGTATAGTTTGAGGTATGTAGGGGGTATATTTATGCATTTTCAATATCTTCGAAACTCTTGTCTTTGGAATGCCAATCGAATCTTCAATTTCTCTGCAAGAAGTATTTTTGTTCTCTTCTACCTTTGCGAGGACACTAATTTCAACATCTTCAGCATTTTCTTTCCTATAACTTTTTGGTCTAGGCTTTTCGAAAGATCCAAAATTTTCCAAATTTCTTTTTAGTCTGCCAAATATTCTCCTACTCGGTTGTCTCCTTTCAGGAAACCTAAATTTCCTATCTTATTATCTTACTGACACCCAGTAAATGGGTAATAGTAAATACCTTTCAACATAGAGGTCCATCGCTTGATTTGGATTGAAACCTACTTGGTAATATATCCCAACCATATATAATTTTTCGTAATTTTGATATCTTGGATTATCATTCGCAATTGTGAGAAAAATTTGTTAACTTTGACAGGTAGGTGACAGGACCTATATACATTCTGCACTTGCTCTTTTTCCATAGCTACCTACTAATTAGGTCCACAGCGTTTATGGTCGATAAAGAGTGTTTCATAAGAGTTTAAATTTATTGTTTTGTCAAATTATTTAGTGACCCATACTGAATAATATTTTTTTAATGAATAGGTACTTTCCATGCTACCATATACGAATGAGAGTGATATTTGTTTATTGCGCTAAACGTTCTACTAAAGTGATATTTGTCTTGACTTGCTATAACAAAAATGAAATTTATCTAAATACAGGGCTAATACTTGAAATATTATATAAGTATTATATATTTTTAAAAAGCTCAAAGCATTTATGTTTTGAATATGGAAAAATATATAGAGTGTCCCATTTAAAAAAATATAACTTTGTGTTATATCTGAACAATGATAGCTCATTTCAAAAATCTCACCACTGGATTCTACGTAAAAAAGTATATAAAACACAGTTTTTACTTTTCCTATAAGTTGAAAGATAGCTGTGATACAAGGCGGGGGCCAAAATGCAATATTTTCAACTTCGCCCTGTATCTCAAAAACGAAGCAAGCTATGAAAATTTTGTTTACGGTATCGTGAGTTTCACAAAAAAGTAGCCAACGTTCGCGGAAACCGCAAATCTCTATCTTTAAAAATAAGCGAGTTACCCTGTAAGGACATCGAAAATGGGACAGCCTGTACAGATGTACAAACTATATTTTTCCATGAATTTTTGTGAATTTTCTAAATTTTACACATATAGTAAACGTGTTCAACCTAAATGACAATGAAATTAATCTATGTTGTCCAAGCCTATGCTGAAGTTTCATAGGAAGTTCGAAGAATAAATTTAAAAAATTTTCGATTAATATTTCAAAAATTCTTCTGTCCATTCTTCATTGCTTTATAGTTTATAAGAACCAAACAATCCTTTTTACCTTTCTCGAAAGAAAAGTTACAACTGGAACAGTGGAACTGTTCTGTTAATTCTAAAATCATGAAACTTGCTGTGTGGTATAATTCATTGAAGCTAGCTCTCGTAGTTCTCAACCATTTCATGCAAACCATTTCATGCAAAATAGTACAGTTTCGGATTTTTTCGAATCGCCATACCTAAATAACAGTCAAAATTACTTCCAATTTGATAACAATATTTTTGAACAATCTAGTGGGCTGGCTATGGTTTCCCCCTTAAGTCCACTTATTGCAGACATTTTCATGTCACATATAGAGAACATAATATTCAATTCTACAAAAGCATCACATATAAGTTTTTGGCATAGATACGTTGATGATGAAATTGCCTGTTTTAAGGGCACCGCCAGACAATTAGATCAGTTTTTGAATTATATTAATAGCATTCACCCAAATATAACGTTCAAAATTGAAAAAGAATTGGATCGACAGATAAATTTCTTGGATTTAACTATCTCTCATAATAATACTACTTTGAGTTTCGATATATATATATAGAAAACCAACTTTCACGGATATATGTATTCCATCGGATTCAAATCATCCTCTTTCCCATAAACATTCAGCTTTTGATTCAATGATCCACAGAGCGTTTTCAATTCCATTATCCGTAAAAAAATTAGCAAAAGACATTTCGACTATAAAAATAATTGCTTCAAATAATGGTTTTCATACAAGTTTGATAGATAAAATGATAAATAAGAAACGTAGTCAACTAGCGTACAACAGCATAATTATATCCTCAATTAAAAGTAGAAAAATCGGAAAAATTCACATCTTTAACATATTTTGGTCCTCTTAACAGAAAAAGTTGGTAATGTCATACCTAAATGTAATATTTAAATTGTTTTCAAACCTAAGACAAAACTCTCAGGATTTTTATTCAATGCCAATGATATCACTTCAAAATTTGAGAGTTCAGGAGTTTATAAGTTGATTTGTCCTGTATGTCTATCTATCTCCATGGCTTACAACCCAGGGTGGGTTTTTACCGACTTCACAATATTCCTCCACTGTTGTCTGTCCTCCATGGCATCGAGTGGATTTTGGATGCCCAATGCCCTTAGATCTTTGGCAATGTTGTCTCTCCATCGGAGTCGTGGGCGGCCTAGGGGTCTCTTACCTTCTGGTGCCTCTTCCCATACAAGCCTGACAGTGCGATTGTCCGGTAGTCTTCTCACATGTCCCGCCCACTGTAATCGTCTGGATTTTATTTCTCGAACAAGATTAGGCTCTCCATATAGGTCTTCCAGCTCTCTGTTTGTACGGATTCTGTATCTTCCCGTTGTTTCATCTACGGTGGGGCCATATATTTTCCTGAGTACTCTCCGCTCAAATACTCGGAGGCGTTCTTCATTTGCTACGGTCAGCGTCCACGTTTCACTTCCGTACATTACAACTGGTCTAATTATTGTCTTGTATATGTTTATTTTTGTACGTCTTGATGTTTGCTTAGACTTTAGTAGATCATGAGTCGCATAGAGGCATCTGTTTCCGGCCTGAATCCTACAGTTGACTTCTACTG
>JARQZK010001467.1:207500-215000 GCA_030704885.1 Cynegetis impunctata | reverse complement strand
GTTTATCGAAATGTCAATTATCTGAAGTGAGATATGAAAAGTATCATGTCAACTGACGAATCAACTCTTATCGAATTCAATAATCCACTCATTGCTTAATATTTTGAACTCTGAATAATGGGTCGCTAAAAAAACTTAATCGCAACTCTCTTTGTCAACACGAATTCATCAATTGACGTGTCATTTATGAACAAATCCGGGTGTGCATTGTTCTGTTTGCGGAGAACGATTTACCGACATACTCTATGGAAATCAAAATTGATTCGATTATCGACTTTATCCAATTCCATCCACCTCACTGGATGTGTACCTGTTTATTCATTTCGAGTTAAATATTGAACATTAAAAATTACATTTCATCGCTAACTTTCTACAAATTCTTTACCGCGAATACGCGGCTATATCGTGTTTGTTAATTTGATTTTATCTCTCCGACAGAGTCTGAACGATGAGAACAACGACCAGAAAGAGAAGAATCGGCTCCAAAGAAGGGGAACGCAGTTTCATCCGTTTGAATGATCATGACGTCAATGTTTTGAGACAATTTTTTCAATATATCTTCAAATAAAACTCGTGAGCAGCAAAGCTTCATCATCAAGGACGTATTCTGCGTGCGAATTTAAATATTTAATTTCGAAAAAACACGCTTAAATAGCAAATCGAATTGAAAAGTTGAAAATAATTTATATTATAAAAAGAAAATTCGCGAGGTGCATAGTGGTTGGGGAAAAAAGTTGAAACCAACGAAGGAACGTAGCTCAACATTAACTCAATCCAAGTACCAAATTTCAACCGTCTATTGTGAAAATGATGCGAAGTGCATCCTGTACTGATAGCGAAGCAGGTCGAGATGTTTCAAGTTCAAGATTGTAAAGTCGGTCACGACTTAGGACACTTCTGGTCACCAATATTAATATTTTTTCATCAGAGTAAATTCAATTTAGAACATAAGGTTATATAATATATATTATGGTACTTCAATAAATGATTATGACAAAAAAAAAGGTCGAGATGTGATTTGAACGGAACAGCCTCCGCGCGGGGCGGGGTAAATGGTTGAAACTACCCGAAGGCACTTCCTCAATAATTACTCAATCTACGTACCGAGTTTGAACCGTCTAACTCAATTTGCAGAAGCTGTGGAGTTTGGCAAACTCCACATTGAAGAAATATCTACGTAAACATGGCGGCGGTTGGAAAAACTTAACCAAATTTTGATAGTTTCGATCTGCAATGAAAACAATCCCAGATAAAAATATGTTTGCTCATTTGGTGTGATACGAACAGCTGGAGATGTAAATATGAAGGATATTTATATGAAAATTAGATATATATATATATATATATATATATATATATATATAATATATATATATATATATATATATATATATATATATATTGCATATATATATATATATATATATATTTATATATTATATTATATATATATATATATATATATATATATATATATATATATATATATATATATATATATATATATATAAACACACTGCGCCGCAAATTTAACGCATAGCTTAAATATTCCCAGTTTTGACTATGAATATTTTCTCAGCCAGTAATCCGATTTGAATGATTTTTTCACCAAATTGTAGCTCTTTTCTTTGAGAAAACACTTAAGCATAAGATAATCGAAAAAATGGGACAGACTTAGTGTACAGGGTGTTTAAATCGTTACATGCTTCCTCCATCCAAGTTTAAATTCTTCTGCGGGCAGTATTGGGTAGCTCAGGCAGAAAAAAAGTATACGGTGTTATAATCCCATGCCTTCTGAATCATTTGCTTTTTTAATCGTCTATTTACCTTGAGCCATTTCAGAGATATTCCTGTTTTTATGACCGCTCACATCTTTCGCACAAAATTTTTTAAAACTTTTTTGTTCATTTGTGAAGAGCACTGTGGAAACAAAATTCAATTACAAGTTGACAACTTCGTTTATTTGTTCATTTTGGATTGATTGGGCCGATATATGATGTAAATTAATTAACATATTAAAACAATAGTTTATAAAAACAATTTACATATTTATTATATAAATATATATAAATTAAAATAACGCTTGACGCACATTTCGGTGAAACTTCACCTTCTTAATATGCTAAATGCAAACTAAATACGTTCCTCCGTCATATCGAAGACTAAAAGTAAATAGACGACAAATTGTGTAGAAATGGTAAATAATAGAGAGATGGTTACAAATTAGTAAAATAGAAAAAACCCATTCTAAACTGCTACACTGCTAGTCAGGTAGTTCGGTAATTTTGATAAGATTCAGAAGGGGGTTTGTGATATGAAGGGACCTACGAAACCAAATAAGCACAATTGTGTAACTTGTAATGAAATTTTGTATGCACAGCCTTCTTCGCAAGTTAACAAAAGAATTTTAAAAAAATTCATGTGATAAATGTGAGCGATCATAAAAACATAAATATCTCTCGAACAGCTCTAGATAAATAGACGATTGAAGAAGCAGCTTACTCAGAAGACATGAGGCTATAACATCGTATATTGCCCGCAGAAGGGTTCAAACTTTGACAAAGAAAACATGTCACTATTTAATCACCCTGTACAATAAGTTTGTTCCTTTTTTTTTTGATTATCTTATATCTACTGAATCTTTTCAAAGAACGGAGCTACAATTTGGTGAAAAAATTATTTAAATCGGAGAACTGGCTGAGAAAATATTCACAGTCAAAACTTTGGGAAATATTTGAGCTATGCGTTAAATTTGCGGCGCAGTGTATTTATAAGTATATATAAATATATATATATATATATATATATATATATATATATATATATATATATATATATATATATATATATATATATATATATATATATATATATATATATTCATTCGAATTGTTGTTGCCTGTGAACTATTTCTAATCTTTTGATAATTATTAAATTATTAGCAATAACAGGCTTATTGAATCTCAAAAAACTCGATTTTATTAAAAAGTTGACGTTTCGCTACGACATTCTTTAGTGGCTTTATCAAAACTTTTAAAAAAATTGAAATTTCATTGACATTTATTGATTTGAAAAAAATTGAATAGAATAAGACTACTATGTCTCACTAAAAATTTTTTCGGCTGCGGCCGTTCTATTATTGGACTGAATAGCACGTAATAAATAACAAAGAACGGCCACAGCCGAAAAAAATTTTAGTGAGACATAGTAGTCTTGTTCTATTCAAATTTTTTCAAATCAATAAATGTCAAAGAAATTTCAATTCTTTCAAAAGTTTTGATAATGCCACGAATGTCGAGGCGAAACGTCAACTTTTTAATAAAATCGAGTTTTTTGAGATTCAATAAGCCTGTTATTGCTATTATCAAAAGATTATATATATATATATATATATATATATATATATATATATATATATATATATATATATATACATATGAATCTGAATATTATAATTAGAAGTTGATTACATCCTTCTGTTTTCACTTATTCTCTGAGTGAAAATTCATGATGAAATTGAACTCTCCTTTCAAATGTACTCTTATGATTTATCGAAGCATAAATTATAATGCGAAATAATTTGTCCATCGATTGGGAAACTTGAAACTAATCGGTGAATCCCAAAACCTAAAAACTGTCCGACTAAATTCTGACAAAATTTCCACCGAAGAATCTGAACGACTGCATTCTAACTTGCCCAACAGAATTTGCATAAAGAGAAAGCTACACCCGTTGAATTTTACGCAGTGACGATACGTATGATACTAATGTTATCTCATATTGAAATTCCGAATGTTATTGATCACATCTCTCGTAATCATCTTATTCATTACAATTTAAGCCGAACTCATTTGTTATGAACATCTTGATAAGTTTCGGTTCGTACAATTGACTAAGATTGGTCTTATTTCGAGATCTGAGCATTCCTGAGTCAACATATTCAACTCTCAATAAATCTCTAGGAAAATAGGTACTATTAGTGTTTGGTCTATTCATTTATCGTCTTTTTGTCTTCCTCAAGTTGCAGAAAAGTTATTTTTTACCATATATCAATAAAAATAATACTAGGCAAGTTCATCCCTTCTTCTTTCCAATCCATGGTACAACTAGATTTGAAAGAGGACCTCTGTATATGGCCATGCGTTTGTTTAATTTGCTTCCTAAGCATTTACAAGTTGTGGAAGATTTTAAGTTATTCAGAAATCGCATTTATAGTTTCATTTTGGACGGCGAACCTTATTCAATAAATGAATTTATTACATTTTGTAAAAAGTAAGTTCTTTTCATTTTGACTTGTCTCTATTTTGTTCAGTGCAATATTGTTATATATGTAATGTGAATAATTGTTGAGATCAATAAATATTATTATTATTATTATTATTATCGGATTTGATGATATTAGTGTGATTCATGAAAGTAACTTTTTTATTACGAGTAAGAAACCTATATCCTTTAAGATCTTATCTGATTCACTCTATAATTTAGATAGACCTTTCTGAGGTTTCCTGAGATACATTTATAAATACGTTTTACGTACTTTTCAAAAACTAGCTATTTTCAACATTTAGATAGAACAAAATGATCCAAGCGAAATACGATGTGTGCGAATTGCAGCAGCATTGTGTCTTCAACCAAAAAGCGATTGAATCCATTACTCAAAAGCTTCAATAAATTCGCATAATCTCTTTATTATTTTTAGTCGTATTTTATCCCATAAAATACATACTATTGCAGTGTATCAATAATAAAAGCGACATGTCCTAGAACGAACAATCTTTAGGAACATCTCCTACTCAGCAAAACAAAAAACCAATGAACTTAAGTAACTTTCACGCGGACAAAAAATTATTAATTATTGTAAGATAACAGCTTAAAAATATTCTATCTATCACTTATAATAATTAATAATTGTTTGTCCGCGTGAAATTTACTTAAGTTCATTGGTTTTTTGTTTTGCTGAGTAGGTGATGTTTCTAAAGATTGTTTGTTCTAAGACGCTATGTCGCTTTTATTTTTAATCTCAACTATTTGGTGAGTTCACTGATAATGTTTTATTTTCTTAATTTTGTAATCATCGTATTGTTGCAGTGTCCTGAAGAAGGTTATAACAGTAACCGAAACGTCGACATAAATAAATGAAATACACACACTAGGCCATTATTTATCCGTTTGAACCCTCTTTTAAATCCTAATCAATATATCAAAATACGGAGGTATATCGTGACAAATTTGTATGTATATATATAATATATAAATATATATATATATATATATATATATATATATATATATATATATATATATATATATATATATATATATTTATATATATATATATATATATATATTTATATATATTTATATATATATATATATATATATTTAAATATATATATATTTATAATATATATATAATTATATATATATATATATATTTTTATTTATAAATATATATATATATATATATATATATATATATATATATATATGTATATATATATATATATATATATATATATATATATACATGCTCTTCAATTCACCGTCCCATAGAAAGTCTTCCTACTAATTTAACTGTTCTACCACAATAGAAACTGACGTATACTTAGTATCACAACTTGAGTTTGGTTTTCTGAAAAAACCTTCAAGTTTTACTCAAGCAATTGTCAAGCTTCAAATAATAATAACGACTTTGAATATTATGAAAATGGTTCATTCAGACTATAACAGAATGTATTGTTTACATTCATCCTTCAATATTTGAAATGGAAGTAACAAAGGAATTCAAATGGGCAATCTCCACCAGAGTAAGCGTTTTCCCACCATAACACAAATATAACATGTGATTCCCGTTTTCCTCATTCAACTCATCATAATCAAGTTTCAATATGCAATCGCCCAACGTACAATATTGTTGACTTTGATAAGATAATTAACTACTATACATTAACGTTCATAACGAAGGAAATTGTCTGCAGCATTCATACACATCCATATAATTTCTATTTCGAACTTCCTATACATAATAATAAATATACACGAATGGACGAAATGACAACTTATATATATATATATATATATATATATATATATATATATATATATATATATATATATATATATAGATAGATATATGGTTGTCTAGTTTCCCGGGTTTGTATCCGCATATGGGCTTCGTCTTCGTTCAAGTCTGCTCGACGTTTCGGCAAAATCACATTTTTCCGGAAGGTCGAGCAGACTTTAACAAAGACGAAGCATATTGAAACAATGGTTAATAATAACAATTTACATATTTATTTAAAGAAATAACGCATGACGCACGTTTCTTCTTCATTATTACCGGTACGATATCGTACCGGTAATACCTAATTTAGGAAATCATATGAAAAATAATAAATCCAAAGTTCATAAAGATAATAAATCAGGAGTTTATAAAACGAATTGTGGCGATTGTGATGAGTTTTACATTGGTAGAACTTTCAGAAGTTTTCAAACTAGAATTTCAGAACACAAACGTAGCTTTGTTAATCAAAAGTCGGATTCACATTATGCAAACCATTTAATCCAAGAAAATCACACATTCAATTTCGATTTTAAAATATTAAATGCTGAAAGTAAGGGCATTAAACTTAATTTTTTAAAATCATTACAGATAAATAAATACAAGCATTCTGGTCTCCTATTGAATAGCCCAATCGATCATACTTCAAGCCCCCTTCTCAATCTTTTCAAAATTACGGAACTACCTGACTAGCAGTTCAGAATTGGCTTTTCCTATTCTAATAATTATTTGTAACCATCCCTCTATTTACCCCTTCCACACAATTTGTCATCTCTTTATTTCTTGTTTTTGATATAACAGAGAAACATAGTTAGTTTGCCATTAGCATCTGAAGAAGGTGAAGTTCCACCGAAACGTGCGTCATGCGTTATTTCTTTAAATAAATGTGTAAATTGTTATTATTAATCATTGTTTTTATATGTTTATCAATTTACACCATGTATCGGCCCAATCAATCCAAAGACGAAGCCCATACGCGGATACAAACCCGGGAAACCAGACAACCAGATTATCTCCGCGAGAACCTGAAAATCAACATATATATATATATATATATATATATATATATATATATATATCAATATATATATATATATATATATATATATATATATGTATGTATATATATATACAGGGTGTTCGGCACATGAATCACAAAATTTTTTTGGGGTATACCTACCAGTTTTAATGAAAACTATTAACTATTTGAACAAGCACACATTACAGAATATTCAGTTGAAAAAAATGGGCTTTTACAGGTATTAATCGAGGTATTAATAAAAAACATATGAGGGTTTAAAGGCGGAATTTTGGAAATTTGAGAAAAAAATTATTTCTCCTTAACCTTGAGTCTTGGGACCCAGGGTCAAAAGAAAAAAGGTAGCAAATGACCCCAACAATACACCGAAAAATTTTGGTGTGCCGAACACCCTCTGGTA
>JARQZK010001467.1:185000-202500 GCA_030704885.1 Cynegetis impunctata | reverse complement strand
ATATATATATATATATATATATATATATATATATATATATATATATATATATATATATATATATATATATATATATATATATATATATATATATATATATATATATATTCTATAATTTATCTTGCAAAATCCGATATTGTGGGATCTACAATTTTTTTCTCAAAAGGTTTAATGCAAGTTACTGATTTTTCCAATTTTAAGGAAAAAGAATATATTTGCGCTCTTCCATTCTGCAATAATAATACAATAGAAGTACATTACTTGATTAATAATAAAACAAAACAATTTTTTCTCCAGAAGATATACGAAAGAATTATTTCACATTTCTTTTTCTGAACGAAAAAAGAAATAGCGCATCCACCATAACTCGTCAATATCCTCATTCTCACCTACTTCAATTTCTCGTTCATCTGCTGGACTCTTAATGAAAACAGATTTATTCTCCATATCTTAGTGAAATAATGCATATTCCCACATATAACTATTCAAATTTAGTTATATTGTTTCATGAAAATGCAAACGATAAACGTATCTACATAATGAAGTTTGTTAGATAAAATTTCGAATTCGAGGACAGAGAAATAATTTGTTAATAGGTATTTGGTGAAGTACTAATGTCAAATTCTCATTAATTAAATTTTGGAATATTATATTCCCGAATGCCATTTTCATGAATTAAATTCTGGAACAGTATAGGTATGCCAGAATGTAAAAACCAGCTATACCTAGATAATTATACAAAAAAAATTTAATTCAAGTAACCTAACAATTTTTAAGGACAGTAGATCTTAATTATATTTCTTCTTAAAGTTGTCATGCAGTAAAAAGGCATGATAGTTTCCGTTGGAATTTGAATAGATCAAGTTGTTTTCGTCGAAACTATTATATTAGCTTTCCGGCACATCTAGAATCTACATCGATTGTCCTTATTTTTATTACATAGGTATCGAGTTTCACATAATAATAAATTAGAATTCATTAGAGGAAAACGATGTTGCTGAGGAAATAACAGTCATCAGTTATTTGAAATTCTAAATTCACTACCTTAAATGTTTCATAAAGCAGTCTGTCGCAAAAAAGACCTTAAATATCTCAATACTGGTGATAGTTATCTCGAATGATTAATCTTTTGTCAATTTTGGAAAAATAGTTCATAATAGTTCTACATGCTTTTAGAGTGATTAATTTCATTCGTCGATATTATTTTTTTTTTTCGAAAAACAATGGACAATTGATCGGTTTAGAGTGTTTACAAACAAACGAAAATGAGATCATCGTCGCTGCTACAACTGCGCAATGATTTGACCACGTGGTCAGGCCGATAGCAGCTTGGGGAATTAACAGGATTAAAAAAGGAAAAAGGTAAGGACTATAGGTGAGAAATAGCCATCTCCTGCAATGTTGGCGCCAATTAGCTGCAACCCGTCAGGCTGCCTTTCCTGTTCCATAACCATAAAATCTCATGCATAAAACGGCTAATTATATTCCTCGCGCCTTCGCGGAAAGGTATCTCGAGAGATGTCAACTTTATTTTGTATACTAGTAATTATCGGCCTCGAGCTAATGAAATTCTCATTTTCGTTCGTTATCTTCGAGCTACTGTCGTTCGACCAATACAACCTGTTTTCTCTGATACACGTCTAGAAAATATTTACTTAGCGAATTCGAAAATGATTATATATATATATATATATATATATATATATATATATATATATATATATATATATATATATATATATATATATATATATATATATATATATATATATATAAAACCTCTAGGACGAACTTACGTCGTTAACTCAAACAGAAATAAATTTCTGCAATTTCGTATCGAACGGCGATGAGGTGCGAAATTGAGTTTAGCGCCCCATTTGACATTCGAGACGCTCGGGTCGTAGGTCATGTGAGAACGATACGACTGTTTGATGATTCGCGTTGTGATAAGTGAGGAAAATAAATTGTAATTACCAGTGAATAGCTGCGATTAATAAAAATCCGAATAGTTGACCCCCACTGGCCTTTTGCAGAGACTTGGCGTCGAAAGACCTTCAATGTCAACACTAATATACCGGTGAAGGCCACTAAACACGTTACTTAGCCGTCGAACTAAGAAGAACTGGAACCGCACTTGGGATTCTCATGTAAATGTGTCCCACAGAGACCGTGTAAATAGTCGATATTTCGAATAATGCTACAAATTAAGCGGCAAATAATCACAAAACATGAGACAGTTAGCAGAACCACTTGCGCCATACATGACACTACTAGCCAAGTTACATCAAGTGCACTGCCCCCCTCACTTCGCTGATAGCGCCCCACCGGCACCCACTCTGACGTCAGCTGCTATTGATTTAAGAGAAGTGAGAACAGTAATGGTGCTGAATTGGTTGCGATGAGCACATGACAATATACATTTGTTCCAGCTCTTTTCTAAACAGTCGGCCACCCGCAAATGTCCAGCGATCATCAGAGATCACAATGGAGCCACAACATTTCCCGGTGATGTCAGAATGACATCACATCTTGTAACCCCGGAGCGAAATTGAGACCTTGATTCTCACTCTCGTAGTCGTTCATTCGTTGCAAAGCAAACTTGGATCCGCTCGACTTGGCAACTCTTGATTCACACGTGCTTCAGGTGCTAAGCATATTCGAAGATATCGAGAACTTCTTTTAAACGATTGAAAATTGCTTGTTATCGAGAACGTTGAAAATTGAACTTTATCGATGTGGATTTGCTACTGATAACAATAATCTCATATCAACAAGTTGTTCTAGACGACAATCAATTAACATTACATACGCTGCCCGACAAAATATTTGCGACCATTTTTAACGAAACTCCGATACCCAAAGTATAACAGGCGATGCCATTTAGTATATTGAGAAATTTGATTCTTACTGAATTAGAGAAAAAATTGCTATTGTTTATGACAGCATTAAACTATATAATATGTTTATCAAATACCGTATTATTTCTTCAGTAGAAGTACTAATTTTGAGTAGCATTTATAATTAAGTTTGACAGTTATTCAAAACCAATAATTATTATAATTATTCCTATTACTCATTCAATTTAGTTTGGGGAGAAGATATAGTGCGAAACACAGACCGTTAAGAAATTCTGGTAATATATTGAGTACCTTCCAATACCATAACTCATGCATTTCAAAAAGAATAATTCACAAGACCCATAAACAGCTGAAGTACTATCATGGTATTAAAATAGTAGGTCGTATTGATCATAAGTCCATAATAAAGGTATATACTCATTTTCCTGTATATCTACGTAATAGTTTAATTTTAATGTATTATGGAAGACAGGGCATAAAACAATTATATTTGTATTCTCCTAAAAATTCATTTAAAACATCGCCAACACAACAATTTAACATTCCGTTCAACAACAAATAATTACAAAATATATTCAAATTTTCAATCCATTTACCAATGTTTCAAAAAGTTTTTTTTATGCATTATGAACAACTACATTTAAAGGTGGCTATGATGATTATTTTGATATTCAGATAAGGAAATTTCTAGAGTTTTAAACTTATAGATATTTGATATATTTACTCCTTTTTCCTACCAAATTTACTAGAAAAATGTATATGGGCTACATATGCCGAGCAATATCCTCTAAGTATTAGAAAATAATTTTGTATAGTAACGCTGATAGTACAGTTATCCACAATGTACCTACCATTACGTCAATTCCAAAAATATGAAGGTTAATTCATTATTATATATATTATATTAAGTCATCAATTGGAATTAAGCTTCCAATTGTTCAATTCATTGAAGAACAATAAAAATAATTCCAAAAACATAAAATTTCGCTATGTTTGATTTTTAATTACATACAATCTCTCAGAAACTTTATTTTTACATTAATCGCATATAATGTTTAACGAAACGCGTTACTTGAGTTTAAAAAAAAATTACATGTTTGTAATATATATATATATATATATATATATATATATATATATATATATATATATATATATATATATATATATATATATATATATATATATATATATATATATATATATTTATTCTCAAAATCATTGAATTCACAAAGAAAAGAGAATCCGTCACAAACAAATACCAAAAACATAACTACAAATCATAACTTAACACTTTATAAAACGATATTCCAAAAATTCATTTATCGAATAAGGTTCAACATCAACAAGCATTTTGTGAATTGCAGATTTGAATTTATTGAAACATACGACATTAATCAAAAACTTAGGTAAGATATTGAAAAGCCTGATACACATATATTTTGTGTTTTTTTCCGTTAATGTCAGGCCATGCTTAGGAAAGTGAAAAGGAAAAATGCGTCTTGCCTCATTTTTATGATCATCAAAATAGTGGGGATTTCTTCTCACGAAGAGTAAACATTCTAAGATATACAGACCAGGAAAAGTGAGAATGTTATGTTTCCTGAAATGGCCTCTGCAAGACTCTCGATATCGCAAACCTATCATTATACTCTTAAAGCATATTTTTGAATCGCAAAAATCTTATCACAATTTGAACCACCACCCCAAATGACAAGGCAGGTACCGCAAAAGAGACTCAAAATTTGCAAAATAGATTGTTCTCAAAAGCTCTCCATCTAACCGCCGAGACAATACTCTGATCATATACAGCACCTTGTTTAGCTTCTTTTTGAGATGATTTATGTGTTCTCCCCAATTAAGGTTATAATCAATAGAAACTCCTAAAAATGTTGTGCACGATGTTGGCATAATTTGCGTATCATTAAGGTTTATTGATTAAGGATATTGATATCTACAATGAACGTTTCTGAAAAATATACATTCAGTCTTTTTTACATTCAGACTTAGATCATTCTGATTGCACCACTTATCTATCAGATCAAAAACTGCACGCGTCGCTTCGGTGCCAGATTCAACATCTTTTCCCTTCACCAGGGCATTCGTGTCATCTACAAACATTATTAGATCAACATTTAATCTAAGTGAACTAGAGACGGTAGGTAAGTCATTAATATAAAGTACAAAGAGAAGAGGCTCCAGAATACTTCCCTGAGGAACCCCTGCATTAATCGTTATATCCCTGGAAGAGTACATCTTCCCATCGTGAATGCAATATATATATATATATATATATATATATATATATATATATATATATATATAAATATATATATATATATATATATATATATATATATATATATATATATATATATATATATCTACATCTACAAAAGCACTAATAATATGAAAATTACTAAGCGTTGATTTTTCTTCAAATAATCCTGAAGAAACCACGAATAGTATCTAATAAAACAGTTTCATTCATTTAAAAATCAATAATTATACTATGGCTTAAATGAATCAAGTCAACTTTGAATTTTGTTTCGTAGGAACTGCATTTGTTTGAGCAGTGTAAGCAACAATACTAAACATACTTGATAACTGTGGGAGGATAAAATGTGAACACCATAACCTAGGCAACCAGTGGGACATCTCCTATGTAGATTTCGATTTCACCCATCTGGGGACCATATGTTCTAATGGCCAAGTTCGGTCTTCGCTCTATCGACGGCTAGGACCGCATAACAAGATAATATAACTCTGAAACATTCTGTATCCCATCGTAATTTCTCAGTGAATATCCATATTGCCTTATGGAATATTAAACTTTTCAACTACAGTTGTTCTAACAAATACTTGACACTTTTTTTCTATTTTTCGTAAAACACTCCTAATGAAATTCTCCATTCAACACCTTTTATTTCAAACATTCTACCGGTTGGAAATATTACTTATTCAATATTTCATTATTTGGACTTATACATACCTAGTTATTTATTTCATCAATGATATCAAAGGGAAATGATGAATACGTGTAATTTACTGCACAAATGTTTTATGAAATTACAAGTTCCATGACATATATATATATATATATATATATATATATATATATATATATATATATATATATATATATATATATATATATATATATATATATATATATATATATATATATATCAGTGGCGGCTCGTGAGGTGTTGGTTTAAGGAGGCTACAAGAAATGTTAAAAAATACACCATAGGCGAAAATTTATAAAATTTCAAAGCCAACCGCCTTATAATTTAAAGAAAATCAAAGCAAAACAAGCACCCTAAAATAATAATTTCTTTGGGAAAAAAATTGTTTTCACTTTCGAGTGTCTACCTTGATCCGCGACACGACATTCCTGGTATTTTTCGTGCCTTTCCAGAGAACGTGATATAATTTTTAAATCGTCAAATCCTAAGCGGCCCCAAACAGAGACATTTTGCCTAGTAAAAAGTAAACACTGCCAACAAAATAATTTATTTTTTACCTGTGATCCGGTTAGCCAAGGATGTCTCTCATAATTTCTGATATTAAAACCGCGATTCTGCTACGCTGCACCAAATTGTTTAATTCCGGGGTAGGTCACAATGTTTTTATTAAAACTTTAACTTAGTGCACTAAAGTTATGGGATAACAAATATTCCACAAAGTCACCATTGAAATTTTTAAAATTAACTTCAGTAACCGAACTCATTTTCAAAACAATACGCCAGCAAAATAAATTAAAACCAAAGCCAGGTGTTTTCGTCCACGGTCCACGACTAGTGACAACGTCCAACGGGCAACGGTCCATGTCCAACGAATTCACTCGATTTTACCCGAAAGCCTATTGTTGTAATTGATCGACATTGTGTGAGAATTAATGTAGGTATCCTCTTTGAACCGAGCAGCTAGCTTCAATCGGTGTTGCCATTTACCGGTCTTTTCCATTTCAATAAAGTGAATAAGATATATTCTTTCGCAGCGTTTCCTTTTTCTCTCTGGCATGGTATATGGTATAATGAACGCATCTATACCTTATTAAGCCTCTGCAGCGTTGCCACTGTTGAATTAAAAATAAATTATATTATATAATGTAGGTTGAAAGGAAGGTAGGTGCATAAAATAATATGATTTTGATCAATATGAATAAATATGAATATGCTGAATGCTGACTATTCAGTATAATATAGTAGTGATACACGAAATATTATTGAGGAGGCGGCTTAGCCTCCATAGCCGCCTTCGAATAGCCGCCCCTGATATATATATATATATATATATATATATATATATATATATATATATATATATATATATATATATATATATATATATATATATATATATATATATATATATATTAAACAGTTAAACAGTGTGCTAAATCTTTTAGAAATGTGCAAACTGTACTTCCACTAATTGCGGGCTACACACGGACGTCGATGAATTAATTCATCGACGTGCATTCAAAAACGTGATTGCAAACACACGTACGTACAAAACTACAGTTTTGTCTTGATATATCAACGTGCATCCAAGAATGTACAATCAATACCGTTGAATCGCATCCACACGTTCACAGTATGGTGTTCGTTGGAATGCGCATTCAAAAATTCAAGCGATTTCAGAATGCATCAACGTGGCGCTCATCCGGAGTGTGCATTCAAAAACGTGAGTTTATTGCATCCACATAAACTTTTTTGGATGCACATCGATGTATTAATTCATCAACGTCCTCGTGTAGCCCGCTATTAGGCCCCACACACGGTCGTTGATGTCTTAACACATCAACGTGCATCCAAGAACGTGCAACCAATAACGTTAAGCGGGCTGCACACGGACGTTGATGAATTAATACATCGGTGTGCATCCAAAAACGTTAATGTGGATGCAATAAACTCACGTATTTGAATGCACTCTCCGGATGAGCGCCACGTTGATGCATTCTGAAATCGCTTGAATTTTTGAATGCGCATTTCAAAGAACATCATACTGTGAACGTGTGGATGCGATTTAACGGTATTGATTGTACATTCTTGGATGCATATTGATGTATCAAGACAAAGCTGTAGTTTTGTACGTACGTGTGTATGCAATCACGTTTTTGAATGCACGTCGATGTATTAATTCAGCAACGTCCGTGTGTGGCCCGCTAATAGCAGGTACATACCTATAATAAAAAATCGCATCCACACGTTTACACCTGTACGTGTTCGCTGGAATTCGCATACAAAAATTCAAGCGATTCAGAATACATCAACGCGGCGTTCATCCCGGTTGTGCATTCAAAAACGTGGGTATTTTTGCATCCACATTAACGTTTAACAAAACAATTACTCCTGGTATATTTTGGACTGAACTACACACTAAACAGTACCCTACAGACTACTTTACATAGATTGTGCATTGGTCAAAGAAGCTATGTGTATCTGTATTGTGTAGTATGGCTGTAGTATGTAGTACCTATGTTTCAAAAGGTGTAGTGCGGAGGACGCTGAAGGGCTCAGTCTGTACCTATCACGTTAAATAAAAGAGTGTGTGTGATCTAATTGAGTATTAAAATTGTGTTTCATTTAATATTTGAGGTTTCTGCATTGATTTCACTGATTTTTTGTTGTTTACACTTTTGTTTTCTGAATTTCATTACTGATTGAATTATTCTTATTTTTGATATTTATGAAATAATCTTTTTTTGCCAACCTATATACAGGCAATTTTGCCTCCTATTGGTCTATCAAGCTAGTTAGTCGAGTACGTTAGGTACGCTGGCTAGTATTTGGGAGATCTCGGGTTCAAAGCCCGGGGCCGACTGGTCTGCCATGAGTTTTTTTCAGAAGTTTCCTCATGGTAATGTAAGTCACTGCTTGCAAACTTACAAGGCGAATGCTGGGCCAGTATTAATCCTCTGAACCCTATCCACACTTCCTATGTTCCATTAATATCCCGTCTCACCTATTCTTAACACGTAGAGTGCCATGGTGGGCAAACGGTGTCCACCATTTGAATGAAAATTTTTGTTGCCTACCGGCCGTGGTGGGTATATGTTGTCCACCAGACCTTTTCATTGATTTGGCCGCGGTGGGCAACGTTTATCCACCGTAGCCATACGAACTCTATGAAGAAGTGTTTAGAATGCATTCAGCAATGTTCTCGTTATGTTGGTTTTTGCGCTGGTGGTCAACGTCTTCCACCAGAATGAGAATACATTTTTGTTACTCATATTTGATCTTTTTTTTTAAATTACAATGGTTAGATTACATGAATAGAGAGAAAACTAGAATAATTTGAAAGAACCGTTTATTTGATTGATTTTTATAACACTGATACCATTGGAAAAGATTTATTTCTTCACATTTGAATTTTTTTCGCTCAAGCCACACACTGATATTTGTTTTTTTTTTGTTTGTTTTATTTTTTGCGCCATCTTCTATAATTTTATCAATATTGCTTGGAATATCTGAATTATCTGACTATAGATGTTTGGTCTGCTCTATTTTTGTATCTTTCAATGTAGATGGCCCCGGCTTTTCAGGATCAATTTTTTGAAATGAAAACTCATCACTTATGTTTTTTTCATACAATTTATGTACACATCAAGATCATCGGATGAATCTGAATTACTTTCTGGTTGATACTCGGACATGTCAGGTGAATGTGATTCGTCGAATAAAAAGCTCTGCCACAACTTCATAAGACCTTTTTGTTGATCTTCATAAGACATTTTCAAAGATTGCAAACTAAGTCACTTGAGTAAAAGCACAAACACAAACATAAGCTTACTGCAGTGCTATCTAATACTTCACAATTATATATTTTACCTAATGAACGCGTTGAGACGTGCAATACTTGGTGCCCGAGCATGTCCACTAAGGTCGTAAAGTCGTTCCGACCTGTTGTGGCCGTGGTGGACAAACGTTGTCTACCATGCGTTTATGTTTTTTTCTTACAGAAAATGAAGTTTTCATTTTGAAATGTCAGCTTTATGATTTTAACATATTAATCTGAATATTTTCAAACAAAAATATATTTTGGCCATAAGGGACTGTCAATCCGACCTTTCATATTGGCACTCTACGTGTTAATGCACTTGTACATACAAGTGTATCCTCTGATCTGGCTGAAGGAGTTAATCCCAAACTCAAGCTGCCCGCCTCCCTGACACATACTTCAGGGAGTAAAGAAACACGTGCGTTTCCTTCAGCTGATAAAACTGTTGTCAATGATACCAACAAGAATATAGTGTTATTGGCGCTGAGGTAACTTGTAGATCGATTCCATTATTACAAGGAAAAGACGTAACTGCATCAACTCTTGGTTTGTTGCTACTGTGCGGATTGTTACGAAACTTGAATTTCGATAAAGAAAAATATTAAGAAAGTGAGTTGAAATTGTTTCTTTCCCTTTTTCCTATTGGTCAATTTTTTTTATAAAAGAGAATGTCCCAGTGAAGCTTTCTACATGAATATTTCATTTAATATGAAGTTTTGAAAAAAGTTGAAACTAACGAAGGAACGTACCTCAACATCAACATAATCCATGTACCAAATTTCAACCCTCTATTGTGAACAAAAATTCGCGAAGTGCATCGCGTACTGATGGCAGATCGAGATGCAATCCAAACGGAAGAGCCACGACGAAATGCAGCGCGGTTGAGAAAAAGAGGTGAAACCAAAAAAAGATTTTAAGTCAACATAAACTCAATGTACATACCAAACTTCAACCCTCTTACTCAATCAGAAGAATCTTAAATATAATATCTACGTAAAAATGACGGGGATTGGAAAAATTTAACCAAATTTGGTTAGTTTCGTTCTGCAACGAAAACAATCTCAGGTACCCAATTTCAGCTTATTTTTCTCCATGGGAGGAGGTGGAGCTATATATATATATATATATATATATATATATATATATATATATATATATATATATATATATATATATTAATATATATATATATATATATATATATATATATATATATATATATATATATATATATATATATATATATATATATATATATATATATATATATATATATATAAACTCCATATAGTAATTTATTGAGTGGAAAGTTTAATTTTAAACAAAAAAAACAGAATCACCTCTACTCAACAGAATATAAATTGGAGAAAACTACTGCGAATTAGTGTTGAGATGTGAAATCGATAAAACAGATGTCGCAGGGATCGTTTCTGGACTGAAGGTAAATGATTTTTATCTGATCCCCAGTTATTGTTGGGAAAAACAAAGATGTAATATTTGATATAATTTATTAATAAGTAATATTTCGTGATGTCCTTTGTATCATCATTGTAAATAAAGTTCTAGATCAATTTGAAAAAATTATAAAGCCAGTCAACAACAAATGAGAATATTTTTAAAAAAATAAATAATCTAGTAAAAGAACCAAAAGCTCAAGAAGCAAATAGGTTTAAGTATATATTGCAAAGATTTCTGTTAGAATAAGAGCAGTGTCCCCAGATATTTTATTTTGTCATGTTGATCAGGAGTTACTCTAGCATGGAAATGAGGCCATGTGATCAAAACTCCTCAATATTTGAAACCGATAGGTCCAAAACAGCAAACAAAACATCCTGTTCTGCAATGTATGAGGCCTGGGGTGGAGTAGCATAATATGTGAGATAATCGTATTTTGGCGAAAAATAATAATAAAGGGTAAATACGAATAAGATTTTTTTTATTTACCTATAAAAATCAAGTCATACCACATATCTTGAAATGATGGAATTTTATATAGTGTTAATGACTAAGCAGAAAATTTGCGATTCCAGTAGACCGTGCTTATGTAGTGAAATTAACATAGGTAAATGAATATAGAGTAATTGAGCCAAGCGTAAGCAAAAACAAGCAGGATCACAACGCTAAAGCCTTGTGGAATTTATGATCCCTGATCAGCACTTCGCACGCAAGTGTTCTCCAGGGGTCGGATCAAATGCATATGGTCTGGCCGGATATCTAAGAGCTACGCTGAATATAATTTTCAGTTTTCTAGCTCCATCTTAGCAACTGTAATCCCTCAAATAAATGGACGGCTAGACAAATCAGTTATATAAGACTTCACTTTTCGAAAGGATTAAAAGTTAAAAATCTCATTAAACTCATCAACTGTAACATAGATCTATCGGGATTATTAAGACAAAGTTAGTTCCTCAAATATACCATATTAAGCATACTTCTTCGAAAGAATTTTGAACGATTATTAGGCTCTTGCACCGTTTTATTATAAAACGTCGTTTAACTAAACTTGGTTTAATTTTTAAACTACGTTTATTTTTCTGGTCGTATAACCGACCCATTGCTAAACTGCGTTTTTGTAGTATTTTACATGAAGTAAAAAGAAGAAACAGAATTTATTTTTCTACTTTTCTTACCTAGTTTTAATAGTAATGAAGTTGTATTAAATATGCATAAAATGGAAGATAATAATAAAAGGAAAAGGGGACTACACTGATACTTTCCAGATAGAGCGAGAATGTGGATGTATGAACTCCAAGAAATTGAGCAATACTGTGCAAATGTCCTCCATGGGCATACAATTTTAATTCTAAAAGTAGCTGATCCATGAGGGACAAGCTGTCGTTCCTACAAAGTTAGATAGGTTTAATGGGCACTGTACCCGTGATATCATATTAATCAATTTTTTTTGTGTGTATTTTTAATTATGGCGAGTAAATTTGCATTTATGAGTTGAATGAGTGCATTGTCATAAAACAATTTAAACAAAAATGCGAGTTTCCGCCGGCAAAAATTAAATTTTCAAGGAAAAAATAAACTGTTTCTTCTACAAATAACCTCAAAATTTACTTAAACTTCAAATTAAACGCCGAAAATTGGGCGTTTAATTTATGCGGGATTAAGGGAGTCTTAAACGCCGTTTATATTTTGGTGCAAGCGAAAATGTCAGATTAAACTTGGTTTACCATTAAACTTAGTTTAACAATATACGGTGCAAGAGCCTATATAAGATTTAAAAATGTTGAATTGCTTAAGTTAATAGTTACTGGTTTTTAATTATACCTACGGTTGGATGAATGACGACTATAAAAAAGTAAATTGGGTACTGAGTAATTTAGAACTTGCTTAAGCTCAAGCTTAAAGATGAATTTGACTGAAAATCTACGAACTCCGTAGGCATTATAATACGTACTACGGACTTCGCTTGGAGCTTGTGTCAGTTGATAACTGTCATGTCAAGTCAACTAATTTTCGCTCTTGTCTTTTTGTAAAATGAATGCGAATTTCAAACAGCCCTAGTACTTGAGCTTGAGCAATTTAATAAATTGATATTTTTATCATTCTATACTGTCTGATTTTAGTAGGTATTTGTAACGTGAGTAAAATACACAGGTGATATTTACCATTCGCATTTATGAATGCAAGTTTTGTGCCTTGATATTTGGATTTGTTTTCCGTTCCACATGTAGAATTACTTCAAAACAAGTTGTTTTTTCCAAGAAAGTTTATTATTCCGTTTGTTAAATTTTTTTTTATCTGAAAAATGACCGCGAATTCAGAAGATGTCAACAATCTGACGACTGATGCCTTTCCTAGTCCACCTAGAGATAACACTGATGATCTGCATTTTGGTACAACTTCAAATAGAGAAAGCAACGTTGAAAGTTCCAGAAAACATTCCAGCAGCAGTAATAGCAATAGTAGAAATCAGAAAGATTCTGAAAGTGAAGATAGCGATAGTTCACGAAAAGATTCCAGTAGTAGTCAGAGACGATATAGCAGTAAATCGTATGAAGGAATTCCAGCTCCAAATGGTAATCTACTTGCAAAATTTCTGATATTTTGGCAAAGGCAAGGGAATATTCTGATTGATTTCACAGAGCCTAAGAAATTCCTTGAACAATTATCTTTCTATTGCCTGTTCTTTTTTGATGGACGCTCTTCATTTTTCAAACAAATTATTTTTTATTTTTCTAGCTTTTGCAAGTGTAATCAATATCACTAATGCCACAGGTGTGCAAATAGGATCGAACTATACCTATGTTATAAAAAGTTCTAAAGATAAACATCCAAAGAAGACCAAGGATTATCCCAAGACTGATAAAATAATCTCATTGCTCAATTCCCAGGATGTGGTAACCGAGGAAAATATTCAGTTTATATCATCTCATATGGATGAAACTTGGATGGAGACTGCCAGAAAATTGGATTATTCAAGTGGACAAATTAGTCAGTTCTACTGCGATTATATCAACAATGGACTAAAAGAGGTATAAGGAAGAATATTTCCATGAGAATTTGTGCTTGTTTCTCCTTAAGAATAAATTCTTCAATTAGCATGTGAGCATCTTGAGAAGTTAAGGTTACCCATGTACTATTTCATTTCGTATCAGGAATAGTTCAAAGTGTATGTGAAATATACTTGTCCATAAGTTTGATGCAGAGGTCTCAATATAGAAACTTATATAATCAATGTCATTCAAGGTTCAAAAGTAACCTTTGATTTTTACTGCAGTAATATATGTTTATTCTGGGGACAAATTGATCTTTATGAAACACTATATAATATCTCGTTATTGCAGTATATGCAGTTGAAAGGCTAAAATAAATGAGCTACTTTCCATTCAAGTTCCTGGCCGGCCGAAAAAAAATTCTGTAATTAAACTATATACATTATATATATATATATATATATATATATATATATATATATATATATATATATATATATATATATATATATATATATATATATATTTCCTGTGTTGTATTTTCACTCGGTTGTCTTTTATTAGCAATAACAAGCCATTTAAGTTGTCAATGTATTGATAAAATCTGTTTACAAAATTGTTATTTCTAATAAAAGACAGATAAGTATATATTTATAGGCTGTTTTTATATGTTGTTCACAAAACCTAACGGAGATCATTTGACTGAAGTAATTTTAATAATATGGATATTTGAAATATGGTTTATCATATGTTTTTGAACTTCAGGTCATATATCAATTTTTACTTGATTGGATTCAAAATAATGGAGACGCTGCGACTGTTGGAAAACTTTGTGGTGCATTATGGAATTCTGGACAGGGGGACTGTGTCACAAGATGGTCACAGAAATGATATCTGTAGGCCACATATCTTCTATGTCTTTGATAATGGGGAAAACACATAATAGTTTGTTTTTCCATTCTTTAAGAAAACGGGCTGATATATTATCATGTCTTCCAGCTTGTAAATTTTTATGTATACAAATTTTTATACTTATATCTATTGTAAATTTCATTAAATTAGTAGCAAAGTTAATTTTTTCAAGAATCTATCCCTTCTCTAGCATAAATATGAGATGTCGTGAACACCTGATTATTATTTTGAAACAATTTGTCAAATTTAAGTGAACTGAACTAAGTTATTACCTGTTAGGTATTCATAGCAGAGTGAGGTTACATTCCAACCAAATACCAAAGTAATTTATGGCTTCATCTGCACACAGTTAATTATCAATTAATCAATACTATATGAATATTATATATTTTTGAATATGTAGACGATAGACATTATTTGTCCAGTGTTTTATTTATAGTATTCTGCTTAATCCATTAGAACACTACATGCATACAACTAGTTTTTTTCCTTTCGATTTTAGTTAAGTTCGTTGTGACTCGACACAAGTAAATGTTGAGTAAATGGTTGTCAAGATACATTTTCATAATAATAATAATTTAGAAACAGAATGAGTTAGCGACTCGAGGATTAAGAGCCAAGAATATATTCTACTTGAAACTGGACAAATAACACGAAAATGAAGTACTTTCTTACTAATTTTTTTAAACCTTAAGCATTTCACGACTTTCTTATTGAATACTAACTTCTGGCTAGTAGTAGTAAGTTTTGGAAGAAAAGCACAGTAAATCAGCCTTTAAATAATTTGGATGTTGAAATTTTCGCTTGCACCAAAATATAAACGGCGTTTAAGCCGTTTTAAACCCCGCATAAACCAAGTTTAGTTAAATGATGTTTTATAATGAAACTGTGCAAGAGCCTGTATAGGATTTAGGCAAGTCATCCACGTATCCGGAGTATCAGAGATGCAACTGCTTGGAGAACCAATATACTGTCTTACTCTGAAGGTCGGCGTTACCGACTATTACACTTTATAATTAGCTAGTCATTTTATGAATGAGTTTTATTTCTGTATTTGTTTTTATATGCATTTCATGTAACTTCTGGTTTAATAGGTTTCAGTCAGGTTGTTTCCCATTTTTTTTAATTCACTGAAATTTATAGAAAAAGCAATAAAGTTCTCTATGCTGAAGGCCATTCATGAAATAAATGTTGAAGTATTCCTTCGATATTCAAAGATATTTAAAATATGTCAAACGATTGATTTCCCATAAAAAAATTTCAATATTTTGCGAATTGAAGTACTACGTCAATATACATTTATCTATGCTCTATTTGGAAGGTGATTGATTGTTTCAAATACTGAACGATATTTGCTGATTTCATCACGTTTATATCAGTTTTACATTGTTAGTACTTGTTCTGCAACTTCTTTCAAGATAGATCTATACATGCACATGGTTGACGTAAATATGAACGCACTATTAGAAAGTTTTTACATCTCTCTCGCACTAACGTTTGCGCATCTTTTGAAGCTACCCACAAGTTGCGCATTAAATATATCTGTTTCTCTCTCATACTGGATCAGTTCATATCTTTCATCTGTGTTCTACGTAATCTGGAAAGGTCTATTCGTTGCTGAGACGTTAGAATCGTTAGAATATAATGTAGTCCATTAAATTGTATAAAAGTAAAAATAATAAACTTGTTGGTGGAGGATGTAGTATTATGGATAAATATGCTGTTTTAATAATCTTGTGCTAGTAACTCTTTTGGACGTATGATTTGTGTAATTTTGTGAGATTTATAAGAAGAAATTCAGCAATATTCTATATTGAAAATAAAATAATATAGTTGTGTAAAATGTTATTCTATTTTGGACAAAAATATGCTATTGAAGATGCTTTTTTCAATATGAATTATGTTAAAATAATAAATATCTATGTTGAAAAATAATTCATGAATTGTTTTTTTTATTGATACAGATTTTGAATTGAATATAGCAGTTTCCTGAAATGAAAACTTTTGGAATTTTAAAAATAATTCTTTTTTTCACAATTCAAGTGATTTTGCTTGAAGTCCCATTGAATCCTTGTATTTCATGAAGATTCGGAATTAAAACTAAATCATAAACACTTTTGACATCAATTATTGCTATTAATTTATGTCTGTCTTGCAAAAACTTTTAATACCTAACCAGTTAATAGTGAATGTATCAAGCCAAACTATAAAAATTAAACTTTCATTTACTTAATGCTAACTTTGATAAATTATAAATTACTTTCGACACTTAAAAAGTCCGAAAAGTTCTATTGTATTTTATTAAAATTGCTGGTTAAATTCTGCCGTATGTAAAATATCAGGCTTTCATGTTCTTCGTTTCAGATCAAACAGGTTACATCACAGTTTTACACCGTGTAAAAAAAAATTCTCCATTATACCGTGAAATTTAATAGGGATATTCATACGGAGAGTTGCATACATTTTTATTGCAATTGGTATCTCAATAATTTATCA
>JARQZK010001467.1:17500-180000 GCA_030704885.1 Cynegetis impunctata | reverse complement strand
TAGTCGTATTTTCCCCGAAACTAATAGAATATAGCAGCGTATGGAAAGTCAACAGTCAGGTGCAGGAGTAAGTAGTTTTTTATCCGTTTAAGACAGTGGTTCTTAACCTCTTCATAATGAGGGGCCATTTAACAAAATTTCTGTCTTGTCAGGGACCACCAACTTTTTGTAAGTAATATAACCTTCAAAAAGTCGAAGAAAATAAACGGTTTTTTGTGACTGCATAATCTTAACTAACTTTTGAATCCTTGAAATATGTCGATGAAAGAGCCAAAATGAGGTATATCTTGAATCTTTGGGAAAGAAATTACCTTTTGAATACGAAAATCTTCAAGATTTATTCCTGCCTCTAATATATATTTCAATTCAAACTCAGTGCTTTTCATTCGTTCATACATAGGTTGTTCACGATTCCATTATCGGAAACAAATTTTCAAACTGAAGTTAATACAATTAAATTATTAGCCATCAATAACGGTTACAATGAAAGTCTTATCGACAAGCTCATTGGGAAAAAACGAAGAAAGTATCTGTTGCATTCAATATACCCCACGCAAACTATTAATGAAGAACAAAAATACTTCCCAATAAATTATGTGCCTAATTTGAGTAGCAAAATTTGTAACAGATTATCGAAAAATAACGTTAAAACAATTTGTACAAATAAAAGAAACTTGAAGTCATTCTTGGTCAATAATAAAGAAAAATCTAACATCGGAGAAAACAGTGGTATTTACAAAATATTTTGCGACGAATGTCCTGCTTTCTATATTGGACAGACAGGAAGGAATATAAATATTCGTGTTGAAGAACATAAAAAGTCAATTTTACAAAACAAAAATACCACTGGCTTCTCTGAACATTGTATAAAATTCAATCACTTCCTGGATTTCAACAAAACCAAATTGTTACATTCAGGTAACAAGGGTAAACGTCTTGACCTTCTCGAAATTGTCGAAATAAGTTCCGCCCATAATAGTCAATTACCCCTTGTAAACGAACAAATTGATTTTCAGGTATCACCTTTGCTTTTGTCTGTTTTATAAATTACGATGCAATACTCTCCTGTAGTCAGTCTTGATAATGAGTTCATAGCTCGAAACATGTCGACTTTTTATTACTGCTAAGTACAGTATCTAAAGATTTTTTATATTGTGAAACATAAGCCAAGTGTTTTTATTTTAAAGTTATACTTTATTCTTTATGATGTTTCACCAAGTGATGTGCGAGAATTCAATCTCAGTTATATTTCAATTTGTTTGTGGTGTTGAATTTCGATCAATTTTTCTTCAATTTCATCAGGAACTCAAAAACTCTGAAAATGAAAGGATTGCGAACCAGTTTCTGAATACTTTTTGTCCTCGCAGTACGGAAAATAACGACTGAATTCACTTTTCAAATTTGTTAAATGGAGTATCATGTTTGTTTTGTAATTCTTCTTTTTCCTTGGCATTGTGTTCCCCAATTATTTTATATAAATTATCGAACGCAAAAATATTGTCACTTTTGATCTTGTTGATCCATAACTCGCTTTTAGCGATAAACGCATTTATTTTACCTTCATATGCAAATATATTGTCAATGCCGTGAAACTTTAAATTTCCCGACTCTTGGAGTTGAAGGTTCAATTTACTTATTGAAGCAAAAAAATCAACTAAATAATTGGTATTGGTATTGGTAGGTGTGGATGGTGACCGATGAGCTGCGACCTTATTAGATCTATTGTGCCCCATCTTCTTCTGCTTCTCGATGTGTTCTCGTTTTACAGCAGCCCCTCAAGCCTCAATACCTTCAGGAATTTGAGGATTTTAAGGGGGTCTATTCGTGGTATTTCTCCTACAGTCAGCTGGTATGATCCCAGTGTGTTTAGTCTTTCATGGTGCACAGCATAGCACTCCATCAGTATATGGTGGGGTGTTTCTGGACGTTCCTTGCAGAATCTGCAGGTGCTGTCCCCCCCTAAACCTAGCTTCCTTAGATGTTCTTTGAGTCTGCAATGCCCCGTAAGAAATCCTGTGATTGTCTTTAGACTAGTTTTGCTGAGGTTAATCAGTGTCTTCGATCTTGCTCGGTTGAACTTTCCGAGGAGATCTTTGGCCTGCCTCAGTCCTGGAAGTATTTGCCAGTATGTTGCTCTCATTGCTTCTTCAGCTTTATTGAGTTCTTCTTGGAAGTAAGATTTTCCAAGTCCGCAGAAAGGCTCTAGCCCGATTAGTGGCGTTGACGCACCCTTTCGTGCCAGGGTGTCTGCTTGTTCATTACCCTTCACTCCGACGTGCCCCGGCACCCAGAGGAGGATCACTTTGTTGTTCCTGCCCAGGTCGTTTAGTTTGTCTAGGCATTCACAAACCATCTTTGAGTTGATCTTATAAGAGCTCAACGCTTTGATGGCTGCTTGGCTATCGGAGAGGATCGCAATTTCCTTGTTCCGGTATTTCCTATCGAGGTTGAACCGAATGCACCTTTCTATGGCGTGAATTTCCGCTTGAAAAATACTGGGGAACTGGCCCATGGGTTCTGAGTATTTGGTACGAGGCCCAACGACTCCTGCTCCATTTCCTTCGGGAGTTTTAGACCCGTCCGTATACCATATTATGGTATTCTTCTCCAGTGCTCGAATGGATTCTATGCTCCATTCCTTCTTGGTATTTAGTTCCGTTCGAAATAATTTCTTGAAACTAAATTCCCTGGTAATTTCGTCAGTTGGGAGGTCAGCAAGGTGTGCACTTCCGGTAAGGATTGAGTCCCTTGTACCGTATGCAGCACCTTTGAGTCCAACTTTAGCCAACCTGAGGTTTGGTCCCCAAGCAGTTCTCCTCACCATGATGTGGAGAGGAGTGAGGTCCAGAACTACCTCTAGTGCTGCTGTTGGAGTCGATCTCGAACTAAATAATACTGGTCATACACATAATGAATTATTTTTCGTTTTTTCAATACAGCAAGACCAGAGCGGGAATCAAGCATAGCAGGAGCACCATCCGTTTAAAATCATGCGAGGATTTGCCACTGAAGACGATATTCCTCAAAATATAGACTTATTTCATCCATAACATCAACACCTTGCCTCGGTTCAAGTCATGTGGAAAACAGTTACTCTTCTTTTAATGCTTTATTGTCTTGCAGAAATCGAGCAAATACAAGTAATTGACAGCATTGTCAAACGTCGTCAGATTCATCACATAGCATTGAATATAATAAAAAGATGCGCAGAGTGAAGGGGACTGAAATGACCGAACGCGACTTATTCAATTATATGACTTATTCAATATTTTTAGGATGGCTTCGCGTACCACCTCGAGTGGTTCCAGGGAACACCAGTGGTTCGTGGACCACCGGTTAAGAACCACTGGTTTAAGACCTTCTGTATATATCTTTTCCTGGTACATATCGGCATCTTCAGCGGCTCCTATCGAAACAAATGAGCTGAAATTTGGAATCTGAGATTGTTTTTTAGGCAGAACGAAACTATCAAAATTTGGATGAATTTTTCCAAACGCCTCCATTTTTACGTAGATATTTTTTGTTTTTTCGAAGTTTTTGAAAATTTGCTCTGATATTTCTTTTTTCGTGGTTTTGGAAGAATTGCCGAACCCCGCAGCTTCTGCAGATTGAGTTAAAGGGTTGAAATTTGGTACGTGGATTGAGTTCATGTTGAAAAACGATCCATTGTGGATTTCAACTATTTTTCTCAACCGCGGAGACTTCCGTTCGAATCGCATCAGATTGTACGCCATGCACTTTTCTTCAATGAATTAAATTATTTTTCAATTTTTATTTCCGTTTGTTATCAAAGCGTGGATTTTAAACCATAATTTATTTCGTTCGAATCGCATTTCGACGCGATGCACATCGCGCGAAAAATATGACGGAGCTCTGCTGCTCGCGTTATCAGAATTCTCATACCTGTTAATTTTAAGGCTTGCCAAACGTATACCCTACTCTCTCTGTGTAATATATGGAAATCCGCATTGAATGCAACCAATAACGTTAATGTGGATGTACAAATACCCACGTATTTGAATGCACACTCCGGATGAACGCCGCGTTGATGTTTTCTGAATCGCTTGAATTTTTGAATGCGCATTCAAATGAACACGTGCATCTCTCAACGTGTGGAGGCGATTCACCGATGTTTGTGCATTCTTAAGCAGTGGTTGCGGTTAATCTTTATTTTTATTTCTATTTTTCTTTTCAAGAGCATAAGTACACGCCACTGTCACAAGAGCTAAACATTCTTCTTCGAACAAAACTAGGGTTTTGTTCGAACGTGTGTACGCAATCTGCTTGCATTTTGGTTGCACGTCGATGTATTAACACATCAACGTCCGTGTGTAGCCCGCTTTAAGACATCAACGTCCGTCTGTAGGGGCCTAATGATTAGCATCTAATAAATAATTTGAATAATTCGAATCTCTCCCATTGTTTTCAAAACTGCGCTTATGCTCTTCGATTCTTTTTTTTTAGGTAGAAACATCGGCAAAAAAATCAAAGAACATATGCTGAGCTTTGGAAATATTAAGAGAGATTCTACTTAATTTTTTGTTGTAATCGTTTCTTTCAGGTACGAAAATTTCTGTAAACTGTGATACCAACGATTTTGCATTCATTTCTAACTGATGAAGCCACCGTGTGGTGGTGGAACGTCGCGCCATAGATTCAATAATAGTAAAACCGGTTTTTTTTTTTAGTAATAATTTTCACATATTACCAGTAGTGATGCTAAATCTTCCGAAAAGTACACCAAGTGAATTGTTCGATATAATCACTTGAAACTTGCATGTTTCTCGGTTTTATGAAATATTAATTTTATTAATATTTTTACGGAGCGTTGTTTATGATCAGCTCTCGGGAAAAGAGGAGCTTATAACGAGTTTCAAGCGCCCTGAGGTTTATGCTGGATCCTTACCGTTGCAAGTCACAGCAAACCGAAAACAATTGTGATTGTAGAGCATTCCATAGGTTTGAAAAACTAGTAATGTACTGTTCAGAAATTCCAGAAAATACACTACATTCATGTATTTGTAGAAAATGAAAGTGGAATTTCATGTTGCTTTATTTGTCGTCTTATCATCAGAGGTTTATGTTTACTTATTGTTGAAATAAAAACAAAAGGAGTGATAACTTAACTGAAAGTACATTGTTATCCTAATCTTCAAAATGTTTAAATTTCCTTAGAAAATCTCAAGAAGTTATAACCACTAGTTATATTTCAGAGTTTCGATCACAATAGGTTAGAAATATATGGGAGATTGAAAAATTTATATTATATTTATTTTGATAATGCATCGAAACACTTCACGATAAAAAACGCTTTGTAAAATTGGCACCGTTATCCTTATCTTATCGAATTTTTGTAAACAATCATCTAAATTTCTCCATTACTAATAGATTTCGTTTTTTTTTCTCTAAAGTGAAAAGTATAAGATTAAGTTAAGAGTACATATTATTGCTTTTGATTTAATTTTAGAGGAGAATATTTCTACAAGGAAAAATCAACAAAATCCTATGTAATGCTCTTCTTCTTAAACATAGGATTGTTATCAATTGTGTTAAATTAATTTCAGCTCATGTTGAAAATGAAATGTATTTGGGAAGGGCTCTGGAAAAGATTGGCTTGAATACAATATCTAAAGAAAATGAAGACGATATCGGCAACGCTTTCAACAAATTCGCTGTAGTTACGAAAGAGTTGTCAGCCCTTATGAAAACCCTGATGCAAAATTTGAACAACATAGTTATGTTTCCTCTTGACAATTTACTAAAGGGCGACCTTAAGGGTGTGAAGGGCGACTTGAAACGACCGTTTGATAAATCGTGGAAGGATTACGAAAATAGGTATTCAAAGATTGAGAAAGAAAGGAAACAAGCAGCTAAAGATAATGGCTTCATTAGATCGGAGATTGAGCCCGCCGTTGTTGCCGAAGAAATGGAAAAGGAAAGAAGATTGTTTCAGCTGCAAATGTGTGAGGTAATTGTAGTTGCATTGTGAATGAGCTTCTTAACATTTTCTGTGCAATTCAATTATTTTTACTTCTCATTTTGTGTTTCAGTATTTGATGAAATACAATGAAATAAAGACTAAAAAGGGAGTAGATTTGCTACAAAATCTCGTGGAATATTACCATGCTCAAACAAAGTGAGTAAATTCTGTCTTTAATACCTTCTAATATTTACTCAGTGCTTTACAGCTACTTTCAAGATGGTTTGAAAACTATAGAACATTTTGGTAATTACGTAGCGCAACTGAGTGTTAAACTGCAAAGGATCAAACAAACTCAGGATGAAGAGAAACGGAAGCTTTCAGAATTGAGGAATTTGATCAAATCAACACCAAGCATTGAAAAAGATGTAATACAATTTGATATTTTGTTTAGCTAAAAGTTTCTGGGTTATTTATTATTTTCATCCCAAATTTTTGCAGAAGATGGATCATGAAAATTTATATTTATGCTCATTGATTTTGATATAATCTCCGCTATTGTACTTCTAAAAATGTCATAATATTTTTATATTGTCAGTTGGGAATAAGTAATGATGAATCTTGATCAGTGGTCGTTATTTATTCATACTTTTTTATACAAAAAAAAAAAAATTGTAAGGTGATTAAATTTTCAACCTATCCCTATATTGTTATATGTTTAAAAAGTTTGAAGGCCTAATTGTTGATTTTAGGTTGGGGCAGGTGTAGATAAGAGTGCTGCAGGATATTCTTTGCATCAGTTACAAGGAGACAAACATCATGGCGTTACAAAAACTGGTCATCTTCTGAAAAAATCTGAGGGAAAAATGAGAAGGGTTTGGCAGAAAAGGAAATGTCGTGTACAAGCAGAAGGCTATTTGGACATCTGTCATGCAGATGAATCGAAATCGCCTACTCGGGTAAATCTGCTCACTTGTCAAATCAAACCTGTACCTGACGACAAAAGAGGCTTCGATTTGATATCATGTGAGTAGGTATCTCTGAAATGTTAATGGTTCAATGACAAAGGATTTTTTGTTCAGATAATAGAACCTATCATTTCCAAGCTGAAGATGAAGCTGATCAGTACGCTTGGATGTCAGTGTTAATAAATTGTAAGGAGATGGCACTAATGAAAGCTTTTGATGATAGTTCCAAAACTGGCGGTGACAAAGTGAATCACAGTTTAATTGAGTTGCAGCAGGCTATCATAAGGTATATTCAGAAAATACCTGGTAATGATAGATGCTGTGACTGCAACTCTCAAAACGGTTTGTAATATGATTTATTTGTAGTTTGCTATTTTGTGGATAGTGTTCAAATTTCTCGTTTCTCTAATTTAAACTTCATCAACATTTCAGATGCGACCTGGTTATCGACAAATTTTGGTATTATTGTTTGTATAGAATGTTCGGGAATACACAGGGATTTGGGTGTTCACATATCTAGAATCCAGTCATTGATATTGGACAATGTAGGAACTAGTCAGTTGCTTCTTGCTAGATTTATGACAAATCACGCATTTAACGACGTCATGGAAGCTCAGTTAAACCCTACAGACAAACTTGAGCCGTCCAGTTCAATGTGAGAAAAAGAGTTGTATTCTACGTTTTTATAAAAAAAATTTTGTTGAAAATTTTAGGATTAGATTCAAGTTTCTGACATTAAATTTTTATTAAAATTTTTAGGGAGAAACGTCTTACGTTCATCAGAGCGAAATACGTAGAGAAGAGATTCGCTGTAAGCTCTTGTGATTCTCATCTAGATAAGCTGTATGAAATGGAAGAGGCTATTAATCGAGGAGATCTCTATTTATTACTGCAAATGTGGGCTGAAGAAGTCGACTTCTCTGAACCTCTTCCTTCTTCTGTGAGTATTATAGGAATTCATTCAATTCTAATTTTATATCTTACATTGATTTTTAAATTTCCTGCTTCTTTCCTTCTCATAGTCCTATTATTGTTTCAGTAAAACGTTCAAATTTTTTTTTAGAAAAGTGGAGAAACGGCATTACACAGAGCAGTGTTATATGAGCCTAGTAGAAATCTTCATGTAGTGGATTTTCTAATTCAGAATATGACAAATGCCGCAATTGATAAGCAAACTAGTGTACCATCTTGTCCTGAGATTTCCGGAGGCAACACTGCGTTGCACCTTTGTGCTTTATATGATAAAGTTGAAAGCATGAAATTATTGCTACGAAGTGGAGCTAGCACTAATATACGTAATTCCCAGCATAAAACCCCAATGGATATTGCTCAAGAACTAGGTCATCACACATGTATTGAACTGGTAAGGTATAATAATGTTTAAAACAGCAATTTACTCTGTAAAATAAATACAATCCTGAAGAAACTACAGGCCTACAATTTTAGTCAGGATAGCATCAAGCTTCTGAAATCTTACCTTGACAAAAGGCGCCAGGTTGTGAGAGTGGATGGTGTGATTTCAGCAGAGAGAGAGCTAAATATCGGGGTACCACAGGGGTCAATCCTAGGCCCCATTTTGTTCTTAATTTATGTCAATGACCCTCCGACCAATGAAGACATGGCAAGCTATACTCTCTTTGCTGATGACACGACTCTACTCTTTACCGGAAACACACAGGAGGCTTCACAGTGGGGTGCCGTGGAGGCGCAGGCGAGGGCCGAGCAGTGGTTTTGCAGTAACAGGCTTCTTCTAAATAAAGACAAGACGAAAAGAGTAGTATTTGCGATGCGTAACCTGAATAACTCCAATGACAGTGCAGACGATGCAACATTTTTGGGGGTACGTCTGGATTCAAAGTTACAATGGGGCCCTCATATAAATGAGGTTGCCAAAAAGCTGTCCAAGAGCATCTTTGTGATCCGAAACCTTAGGATGTGTGTCTCTCCTGGTATACTGAGAGCTGCCTATTTTGCCATCTTTCAGTCCCACATATCTTATGCCATTCTTGCATGGGGCCACTCACCTGAGGCCCGAAGACTTTTTGCTATGCAAAGAAGGGTTCTCAGATTGATGGCCGGCCTTGGCTATAGGGATGACTGCAGGGCAGCTTTCACCGAGCTGGGTGTGCTCACACTACCATCTATATACATTTTTGAAAATCTAATGCACATAAAGCATAACATTGCCTCATACCAAACTCACAAAGACGTCCACAGTTATAATACTCGCGCAAAAAATAACCTAATGCCTCTCTGCTGGCGTTTGAGAAGGTGTCAAGACGGTCCAGGATTTTTGGGGTAGGAAATTCTTTAATGTTTTACCTCAGGAACTTAAAGATCTACAGCCAAACATATTTTATAATAGGGTTAAACAAATATTAATAAAAAAAGTTTTCTATTCCACAGAGGAGTTTTTAAATTATTCGTTTTAAATGTGATTTTTCTAGTTCAATCTTAAGACATTTTAATTTAAATCTTAACTTTATTTTATGTATTGTATTTAGGCAGGAATTGCACTTTAAGCTGTATGTTTATCTAATTTAATATTTTGATGAGTGTAAGCATTTTATGTAATCAACACAAATAAAATAGAAATAGAAACACTTGTAGACTTAATTGACTGTTGATGTTATATGATTGAAATATTTTCAAAAACATAATTTTCAGCACAAATTTATAGAAGTGAGACTAAATTTTTGTTTTTTGTTGGGTGTATGACGGATACACTTATATGCTTGTTGCAATATGAATTGTCTGAGTAGTACTTATGAAATCCTTAGTTTTTATTTCTTTCTTTAATTTCAGCTTCAAAACGCTACCAATAGACTGAAAAATATTTTTGATAATATAAACATCGATTGGAACTTATCACATGAAGATGGTTCAACTGATTTCTCCGATGATGAGACTGTTATTGAAGATCGAGTGAGTCTAACGAAATTCAACTATTTATTTATTTATCTTTATTCACGGGGCAAGCCCCATACATTAAAAATTACAATGTGTTTATGGCTAGAAGCCTACAAAAATACAACTTGATTACATAAAAAAATATTAAGTTATTCAATTCATTCAAATTTTAACAATGATTTTGATAAATTTTTTATTTTGTACAACGAAAGTGTGTTTGGATCAAACCAGTCTACGATTTTATTACATAACATAAATATTCTATCAATAATTCTCTCTTTATCTCCCTGACGACAATTATTAGGTTGAAAATCATGTTCATTATGACGAAGGTTGCGGGGGGTACATAAAAATTAAATTGACCCAATATTTCAGGTACATCAATTAAATTGACCAAAATTTTATACCCAAAGATCACATCAGCTCTATCCATAGCTGATTTAAAATTTGAGATTTGAAATATCTGATAAAGGGGAACTAAATTGTGATCTGTAAACGGAATTCTCATTCCAGTTCTATACCCTGCATACCTAATAAATACTCTATTGAGAGATTCTAACTGTTTTATCTCTCCCTTATCTTTGGGTCTCAAAATAGGAAAAGCATACATAACTGTTGAATACACAAAGGAGAAATAAAGTTTTCTAAATGTTTCAATGTTGTTAAACTTATTCGTAAACCTCTTAAGAAAATAGATTTTCTTTTGACCTTTTAGAAAAGTAAATTCGTAGTGCTGCTTAAAAGATAATTTTTCATCAAAAATTATACCTAAATCTTTCGTAAAATTCACTTGATTTATAAGTTCATTACTAAGAGAATATGGAAGAAGCCAAAATCGTGATCTACCAAACCTAATGTGGAAGCATTTATTTACGTTGATATTCAATCCATTAGCTACACACCAATTATTAAAGCTATTTATGTCATATTGCAATTTATCCTTATCCTCGTAGGAGGTGATTTCTCTAAAAATCTTTGCATCATCAGCGAACAACAAAATTTTACTATACAGGATTTGATCTATCACATCATTAATAAAAATGAGGAAGAATAAAGGGGCCAAATGAGTCCCCTGTCCTACTCCCGAAAGAACAATGATTGAAAAAGAGTAGACATTCCCGATTTTTACTATTTGTTTTCTATCATGAAGATAAGATGAAACCCATCGAAGGAGACTACCACTCATGCCATTATTTATATATTTATATATATTATATATATATATATATATATATATATATATATATATATATATATATATATATATATATATCTATATATCTATATATATATCTATATATCTATATATATAAAAAAATATATATCTATATATATATATATATATATATATATATATATATATATATCTATATATATCTATATATATATATATATATATATATATATATATATATATATATATATATATATATATATATATATATATATATATATATATATATATATATATATATATATATATATATATATATATATATATATATATATATATATATATATATATATATATATATATATATATATATAATATATTATATAAAATATATTTTTGTTTTATAGTACTATAACTAAAATATCACAATTTTCAGAATGGATCGTTAACCCCTGAGAAGAAGAATAGGTCTAGGCCGCCCAGTTATACTGGTGGGGAATCCCCAATAACAAATCGTTCGCGCTCTTCTACATGTGATAGTTTACAGATGGGCAGTAGTCCAAATAGTAACAGGCAGATGCCACCACCTCATTTGTCTCAAACTAGAAAGCCAGGTAGGATATTTAACAAATAATTAGGTTGAAAACTTCACTATTTCTTTTTTATTTTTGACATTCCAAATGAGTGATTTTAGTAGTTAATACGAATATTAATATTATGGTGGCCAATGAATTTTTGAAAAACTAGTGGTCTCATTGTTCGTTTTTGGGATATTCCAGTGACGGTGTTTTATTCCTATGCTATATTGGAAACAAGCTATGGTAATTCTATGAAATTAAATTTGACAAGTTATTCAAATTGAAGATGACTAATTAAAAAACCATAAAGGAGTTATTTGAATAACAAAACGTGCTATGCTATTGGCATGTGATGTTTAGTTTTCAAGTGTGGGGTTCACACTTCAAATGATATTTTCCTCTTTCGATAATTGTTCCATAAATTTTCAAATATTCTGTCTCATAAGTTCTAGTAAATGTGCAACACTAACCATAAAAATCCTCGCTCGAATGAACTGTGCTTCTTTTGAAGTAAATTTTTTCGAAAGTTGTTGATTCAAGAATTAAGAATTTATTGTTGAGATGCTATGAATACCGTCGGTTCATGTCTGGTGTACGATATGTAACTTCGTTTTTTATCATTCTATTTGTTTAAATCTTGTAAGTGTAGTTATTTGGCGTGCACTATCTTTGGAGCTTATATTATTGCTCATATGCATTGCTTTTCTGCTATAAACATTTTGCTCAATTGTAAAACTATTTCAAATATAAGATTTAGTCGAAATAATCCTTCAAAAAACGCTCAGTTCCTTTTGGTATAATTTTATGCTTTTAGAATGTATTAATTTTATTGTGGGTATGTCTGTAGATTTACATTTTAATTTCCTAACCGGTTTATAAGACACTATATGGTTATTTCATTTTCACACTCAATACCATATTTCTGATTGTGACATAAGTAGTGCAAACTATAAAATTCACCAGTTCGAAATATTGTAGTAACTCCGAAAGCAACTGCGGCTGTGTTATTTTGAATGGTTTACTTGTCGTGCATTGGTAAAATTGATCTGGAGAATGAAACGCGGACAAGTCAGGGAATTTAAAATGATAATTGCAACTTCTTTGTTAATATCTGCACGAACAATTATGTCGATAAAATTAAATTCTATATTGCTGAATACTGAAATGAATATTATATAAAAAATAAACATAAACGTCTTAAGCCCTGGATTACGCAGGGATTGATAACATCAATTAGAATACGAGATAGGGTGAAATGCACTGTAAATTTAGGAAATATAGAGGCACTTATTGCATATAAGGCATATAGAAATGCTTTGAATAAACTACTAAAGACAACAAAAAAAAATCTGTATAATATCTAATGTTTCTTTAGGAACTTGTAGCTTTCTTTATGATGAATATTTCATTGGAAAGTGATTGCTCATTTTATAGAGGGTTGGCTTTTTTGAAAAATATGTTACAATAATGGGTAACAATTTACATTATTTTTTACCACTTCTTTTATTTAAATGTTTGCGACTACAAAGTAAATTGTTTCTTATTTATTGTTGAAATGTATTATCACAAAGTACCCGTCGAATACATCCAATATTCAGTATTATGTTATATTATTTCTTTTACTCTTTATATATTTCTTAAGTTGAACCAGTAAAGAACGAGTGCTCTAGTTCTTTTTTATTGTGTCGTCTTGGCAGTTGCTAAGTCAACCTTCGTATTTGTTGGTAGGACTTGAATATTTCCTCACTCTCGCTGTTTAGAACAAAATTGTATGAAATGAAAAAGTTAGCTAAATTTGATTTGAAAAAATACCGTTACTGCTGTCTTGTCTCTATGTGATCACTCATCTTCCTAAATTCAATTAAAAATTAAGGAACAAGCAGAGTGTTATTGTATAAGTAGTTGAAGTTCAATTAGGATGATCATCCTGAACTCTCAAAGGGCATAGTAGATTTTAAAACTTTGGACAAGAAAAGTCCATTTGGAGCATTGAGAATTATTACATAGGTGCCTGAAATGTAAAAATTGAAAGTCCAATCTCTGTATTTGTAGGGTTTTGTTTAGAATGAATGGCAATATTAGTAGATATCTTTAGAAATTTTTTTCAATACATTAATATCTGCCATCGTATTTAGAAATAACATATTTATTTCAGATTACTCATAAAACAAGGGCTTTTAATAACCGATTATTCTCAATTTAAAGTTGTTACACAACCAACAGTAAAATCTACGTATGAAGATTTGAAAATATTCACAACATAATGATATTATGTTATAGTATCGAACTTATCAATTGGTTTTCGAATGTTGCCAAGTCAACATATCAATTTAGATTAATTATTTGTGTGTATCTTCAGTGAATGTTCATGGTAGTTTAAAGAAGCGGGTGGCTCCCCCACCTCCCCCAGGATCGATGCAATACGGTACCCTTCCGAGTAGCCACAGTAGAACACCATCTGATCCGTTCGCAGCTGGTTACCACACTCTTAGTCATACACATAAACGTTCTCCAAGTACTGATTCAACCTCGCCCAGATCTGTGATAGGTACATAGATGCTTTGATGATTTTTGCCTAGGCGAGGAAACATAGATACCCAAATATTGTGCATCTGATTACAAGAAAATATTCACGTGCTTTTTTTTATTAAACAGCTTAAAGTTTCGAATGGGTTGAGTCTTCTCGTTTACATTCTGTTAAAACATAAGTTTGTGTTACTGATCATTGCGAACTGTGATTTTTTATAATTTTTTTTTGTACTAAAGTTACAGACAGAAATAAAACATTATATAAAGAATGGACTTGGGTGCGAATTTCAAGTAAGATTTTCCCCTACTTATTAAAAAACGAATCAATTCAAATCAATGGAGAATTATTTGAATGAGAATATTGATTTATGCATCTGGTCAAGGATAATTGTTGATTTTGCTATATATGTATTTGAAAAGTTGATAAAATTTTGAAAACTTCAAGGTTCATACAGTTTTTGTCTGTATATTTTCGAATCGTATTTCTTGAACATCATTATGTCACTGATACTGAATATTTTCGGTTTTATGTCGGAATGCGGATGAATAGTGATAAAAATAATACAAGAAAAAATACAAATGCTAAAATACATGTCCTCATGTAGTTTCGCGTTACTGCCTTCTTATGTACAAACAGTTATATCTATGAAGGCACCATATATAGACTCATTTTCAAAATCTATAGTTTATTTTAAACGTTTGTCAAACAAAATTGAACTGGGTCAGTATAATAATATCTTTGAAGATGATGTTTTTGGAAATAAGTGCTCCGAGTACTGTTAATTAATTAATTCTAGCCAGTACTTTTACAGAGGTCAGTTATAATCTCTTCGGAACTTATAGCTGTCCTACCATGTAATAGTCTTGTTATTTGGGATTTCCTCGCCTGATATGCTTTGCTCAATCATTAGTTCACTGAAATCACTACTGAATTCAATATTGAATGTTGCACACTAACCTTTAAACTAAAGTTCTAATACTCTGTTCCATGTATGTTCATTATGCTTCAGCCATTTTGTATATAAGATTTCAGGGACATGGATACCAAAACTACTGAGTTATGAATCATATCATCTTTATTTGTCTAAATCGTAAAAGACCTCATAGTCGCACTATTTCATTCCCAACTTCGATGTTTCAGGAAACAAACTAGTCATATCTTCTGATAAAATCTGCGATAAAATGGGCGTGGTCCGAAGGCCGCAAAATCCGCCGCCTCCTGCTCCTTCAAGCAAGCTTTCAAATGGTAGGTCAACCGAAAGTATCTGCTCCCTCATGTCTGACATAGAAGGGATGCATAATCCAATGCCACCACCACGCAGGGTGAGTACAGTGTTTTTTGTTCATTGTAGTAGTTAATGTATTCAGGATATTTATGAACTAACTGAATGGCGTTCTCTCAGACGTTTTTGCCGACAGTATGCAAGTACAATATTTTCGGATATGTAGTTCATTCGTTAATAAAGACCCCAGATTAATGAAAGTTATCGGGAAGGTTCAATCTCGTCGATAATTATTTTTGAACTCTCATTCTATTGAAATATGAATATTTTACGTACATTTAACTTATCTCAATATAGCCTATATTTAAGTTTTGTGAAGCACATTGTGTTTTAGTTGAAGTAGTCCTCGGTATGCCATTGTGGGTCTCAATATTCAATATCAGCGTCAGATTAGTTTTAATTGAAACAGAAGATCAGAACAGTAACTGGTATGTACATATTACTACTTTTATGATCTCTTGAAAATTTTGTAAATATAAAATCGTTACATTTGTATAATTCAACATAAATAACTTAGTAATAAACAGTCTTAGCAGCTTCACAACAAGAGCAAGATGAGCACGTATTTTCCCAACTTCAGTTGGCTCACAATGTGTTTGACAAAACGCATACCTGAGAGTAACAGAGTTATTTGCCTGATTGGTTTGCAGAAGAAATTGAAGTATCATTTGGAATCTAGTGCATCAAGAAATCTAAATGCTCGAACGGTAAAAATTGAAGTGTGTTTGTGTATGTCATTAAGTTTCGGTTGTAATATCACTAATGAAACTAATTTGCCTTGAACTGTTTGTTTGTTGCATTTGCTTTGTTATTAAATTGAAGGAATTGCCGCTTCTTCCAATTTATGAACTCGAGGGTTATTGACTAATCCCATTACATGACTAATAGGGGTTTCTGCGTCTTTCTGAAGTATTTTGAAATTAGAGATGCCTTGAAAACTGAATGTTAAACATATGCACTAATTATTTAAACTACTGTGTGTACTATAATATGATTTAATTCTTATCTATATCACACATTGTTTTTTCACCAACATTGACCCATTCGAAATGTATGAAATTATTATTGTCAAATTAAGGTCACATATTCATTTTCAAATAAATTGTTATTAAAAATGTTGGAAAAGGCATTTGTTCCTACTTACCTCGATCCAATGTAGTAGAGTGCTTATCGAAATTTATTAACCCGTTTTCGTGTAGTATAATCATTTTGATCCCTATCTAAACTTCTGATAGATTCACAGATGTTCGTTTATATCTGTCCAATTGTTTCATATTTTTAAATTAATTCAACTTGAGCATAATATTTTATTTGAACCTTAAGTAATCGTAATCTGCCAATGCAGTTTCCAATGCTATGAACAAATATTGGAATTGATAAAAATTCAACCTCTCCAGCTATCCGATTCGCCGCCTCTGAAAATTTCATCATCTAGTCCCATATCAAGTGGTTCCCTCTGTTCGCCAAGGTCGGTGACTAGTGGCCGCCTTTCCTACACGCCGAATGGAGGTGGAAGCTTGCGCAGGTGCAAAGCCTTGTACGATTGCAATGCTGATAACGATGACGAACTCTCGTTTAGAGAAGGAGAAATTATTGTTGTTTTGAACGAACAGACCGATGATGATAACTGGATGGAAGGTATGGTTGAAAATGAACCCGATCGGACTGGTATGTTCCCCATAAGTTTCGTACATATGCTACCCGATTAGTGAGAACTATTAAAACGATGAGAAGTATTATATTTTTGTTGTAAATGGTCTATATAGCAAAAAAGTGTATCGATATAAAGAGTTATATTTTCGGGTTTTCATTTTAATGTTGATCACTTGATGAATGATTCAGCTAACATAACTAAATTTTAAAATTTAAGGATTCAATACATTTTTGTTTTAGCAGTTGCAATTGTTCTCGAAACTCTGCATCTTTTATTTCAATATTCATTGTATTTTTTCTAAATATTTTATACGCAATTTCATATAACTTAATAATAAATTTGAGGAAGATAAGTAATTCTCAATGAGTCCTCTTGTTCTGATTTGTACTCTTCAACTCGATGAATTCAGCGTACTTATCAAATGGAAAAACACCAAAGAAAATTTAAAAACACAATTGTTAGATATGGTTCAAAGAAGAAATTGTATAGTTGATTGCTTTCAAATCAAGCCTAATGTATATACTTCAGTTTCCAGCAATACACCAAAAATATTATAAGGTAATCATCATTTACATATATGCCTTTATTCCTAATAATATATTTTTATTATAAAGCACTTAGTACTTATTGTACAAAACTTCTGGAAAAAGGTGTAGTATTTCGAATTCTTGTCCTAAATTGAAAGACAATGAATAAATATTTTAATTTAGGCATGAAATTAGTTTGTTAGCCGAAACATCAAAATACTGTACATTCTGTATAAATTGAAGCCATATGATTGTCATTATGAGTATTAACTGAAGTGCATTCGCCATAATATTTTAATATTTATTTTTGAATTTATTTTTCTTATTAATTGTTGTATAAGGTTTTTAATTATATATACATTTATATGCGATTTTGTGTTCGCTCTCTGCATTTAGTTTTGCACAATGTTATTCTTCTACCTCATTTGAAGTAATATCCTTTGAAATTAAAATATTTTCAATAATGTGCTTTGCATGCTAGTTACCAGAAATATAGAGCCCTGTTCCACTTTCGTTTAAAAAATTCTATCTTCGATTTTCCTGTAATCGAAGGACGCAACCTTCTCAAATGATATGCCTTTAATTGTGTGTAGCGATGAAGTAAACTGGAAAGTGTCACGTGTTCACTTGGCATGTATTTATTCGTATAGAGTTTTAATGTCATCTTATGAAATCCTGTTCATCTAGATTCTAGATGATTGTTTATCATATCAAAAATTAATAGTTATTCCCTACAGTCCTATTTCAAAAATTGAAGGGTTATAATGAATAATTAGAAATTTTTAATGAGAACCAGTTACTATTGTAGTGATACTATTACTTTTGATTTTTTATATTTTCATGATAGAGGGAAATCTGTGTGTACATCGACATAATTTCAATTGCTGCCAATACTGTGATAGCTGAAACACAAGCGATTATTGATGTCTTTGATTTGTAGCTAAAATTCTCTTGTATGTCCTATTTGAGAATTCGAGTTATATGTACAGCATTGAAATAATTTGAAATTTAATAATTGATAATTGAAATAAACACGGCTTAACGTTCTACTATATATTAATTAATAATATGTTGTCAAACATGTTTTGGGTACTGTTATCGAGAGTCAGTTTTGATAATGGTTCAATTACTGGAAACAGGTTGATAATTTGTTATTAGTTAATATATGTTCAAACTTTATGGCAAGTATTTATTATACTAATCAATTTTACTTTTCTAATTCAAATGCACAGAGATTTGTTTGTTGTTCTAAAAAATTCTGATTATTCAACAAAAAGTAATTTTTATTGAATAAGATTACAATTGTGGAATTTCCTGATGAGTTTCTTCAATGTAAAATTTTCCTAATTCAAATAGAAATTGCGTTTTTATATTATTACTAAATAGTTTCTCCTTTCTGATGTAATAAATAGTAAAGGAAGCTTATAATTGAAGAAATTCAACTGATTCAACCGTTAATATTTTATATATATTTTTAAAGCTATTACTAAGTTACTTTCATCATAAGATAATCGCCTTATACGAATTTTGAAGATATTCATGTCAAATTAATCAGTCGTAAGCAGTATAAGATCTACAAGTTTTGTTGACACAATATTATTCATATTTACTCAATACTGATCTTACAGAATGAAGAAAATTGTTTTCCAAATATTTATTTCTCCAGGAAGAAAATAGACTTGAATAGCAAAAAGGAACAGGATTCTTATTTCGTTCAATTCACAATTTTTCAACTTTGTACAATACGTAGACTATTAACTATGATATTAATATTCAGATAGTTGCCATAATTTTGCAATATAATTCTTTTTTATCATGTGATTTTATTTATCTGAATCAGTTAACCTTATACAATGTATGACCAACATTTTTGGAATAATTCTTTCTATGTTACGGTTACTTATATTTTTTGATGTAGGTATTTTTTCATATTACCATCATTTCTGTCTGACTTTATTTCAGATTAGTAATTTTAAAATTCTAGTCGGACTTCAAAATTTTTATTTTGAACAATTCTATCAGTAGTAAAATAATTATTGATAACTTAGTTTCACTTCCTCTAATTTCGATATTGCTTTGAATGAAAATAAAACTTATTCTGCTTAGTTATTTTTCATTTTTATATATTCGTATATAACTCTAGCAATTGTTAAATTATTTCAAAAAAACTTTCTGGTTTTATATTCAAGGTCTGAAGTGAAACTCAATTCTGAATTGTACGATGTTTTAAATTTGAAATTTTTAATTTTATCTTCTTAATATGGAATTGATACTTTTCATTACTTGTACTGATGCATTGCTTTAACTTTACTTCGATTAATCTTCTATTATATTGAATCAACCTCAAGCCAGTGAGCAGCCAGAAAATTATTACTTGTAGATTTTCCTGGTATAATGTGATGAAATTCTTTGAAAATTGACATCAGTCAAGGACTCAGCTCCATAATTTTGGTTTAATGAATTAATTGAATGTTGGAGGTCGCTTTTTTTGTAATTCAGTTTCCATTAGAAACGAAGTAAATACAAGTGTTTTTATTTCGTTTCATCCTTTCCATGTGTTCGATATCACATCTTGGTATCATTACATTAAATATCTTCATCATTTTTAATAATTGATGCCCAGTTAAAATAAGCCTAACCTGTTTTTTTTTACTTGTTAACGAATTCAGTATTTGTTGATCCTTTCCCAATGAGCATGTTTGTGTTTAGTGAAACCTCAGAAAAAATGTTAAAAACCAAAGAGATTTAAAATAATAGATAAATGTGTATATTTTATTAGTGTAAGAGTTTCGAATATTTTATACATGTATAATTTTCCGTATTGATGAAATTGGAAAATTATGCAAGTGTCATTGTATTCATAATTGGCATTTCAGTGCTGGTAAAATTTCGTAAAGTTCCTATTTTTAATTTCATAGTTTCTCCTTGAATATTAATTCATTGTTTAAAAGAGAACACCTATTTGACGGTAAATAAAATTGGTAAACTACTGAATAATTTGAAATTGTTTTTATTATTTTCAAATTTGATTTAAAAAATGTAAGTACTGAATAGAAATTATATATACGTTGGCTTAAAACAACTTAATTATATAATGAGAACACTGATTTGTTGTGCATATACCTAGCTTATCGTGAATCCCATTCAAAATATTACTTGATACACAAACATGCTTACATAAACTAGCTTTTGATGTATCTATGTATGTATGTATATGTTTTCTCAGATAGTCAGACTGTATTGTTTAGGTACTGTCCGTTAATTAAATACAATTTATTTAATATCTACAAAATAGTTTCAGTTTTCCTCCTATCTATGTACATTTTTAATTTAATCAATGCATTTATATCGTTATATATATGTTACGGGATTCGTAATAATCAATTAAAGCTTATTAAAAGCTATATCACAGGCAGAACTCAGAGGGTTGAGATAATTGCGCAGGGGGAGACATTTACTTCGGTTGAGATTCCTACAGTCAAAGGTGTTCCCCAGGGAAGCATTCTTGGTCCCATCCTATTTCTAATCTATATCAATGATCTTCTCAATCTATTCAATGAAGCAATTTATAGTCTTGCGATTTATGCGGACGATTCGAATATCATCACAACTGCGCCGGACTTAGATCTTGCTGTGCGACTGACGGATGGGGCCCTTACGTTGGCTGGTACGTGGTGCGATAACAATTCCCTACAGTTGAATCTTAATAAGACGGAAGTAGCTTTTTTTCATACTGATATTTCTCGTCTTGCCTATCCTGATAGCATATGGTTACAGAATACTGAGGTGCAAATTCAGAAATCAGTAAAATTCCTGGGGGTTCACATTGATTCCCATCTCAAGTGGCACACTCACATAGAATATCTGAACAAAAGGCTCTGCTCTGTACTTTATTCTATAACCGCCTTAAAGCATCATGTTGCAACCGATGTTTTACGAATTATTTACTTCGCTAACTTTCAGTCCTTTTTAACCTATGGCATAATATTCTGGGGCAGCAGCTCCCTCACCCGGTGTCTCTTTCTGACTCAAAAACTGGCATTACGATCGATACTCAACTTGAGGTTCAGACAATCGTGCAGAGGATATTTCAAAAGTTTCAACATCTTAACTTTAACTGGGTTGTATGTATTGCGCTCCTTACTCTTCTTCCACAAACACAAAAGTATTTTTGGTAGATTTCAGAACAATAATACTACAAGGAGAGTGTTTCCATATATACTACCTAGATGTTCTCTATCCCTAACAATGCACGGAAGTCTATACATGTGTCTAAAACTATTTAATGCACTACCAAAAAGGTTTCATAGCATTGACAGCACAAGCCTCTTTGAACGAAGAATTTATAAGTTCATTTTAGAAAGCGAGCCATATGATTTGGATGAATTTTTTCATTTGTGCTCGATTAAAGATACCCGACTTGTTTCTTTTTTTCATTACTATGTTGTGATAATTTTTGAAACGAATAAATTATTATTATTATTATTATCTCAGATCTGTTGTTGCACTGAATATTGATATTATTCAAAGAAACGTAGTTCATACTACTCAAGTTACATGATTCATATAGTTTATGAATATTCATAGAAACACGTCAATTATTTTTGGTTTACTTGGGCGATGATTTACTTTCATGTCTCTGCTTGTTTGAGATGTTTACAGATCACTGACCACTGCCAATTGAACACTATCGGTCAAGGGTTATATGTAAATTATAGATGATTTATATAACGTTCTCAGGTCCAACTGACAAATCTCATGCTGAAATGACTTACAAATCAGTATGATTTTTGAAGTTTCGTCATTCATTTTCTAATTTAATATATGTTTTTTGATATTTTGAATCTGTAATAATCTAACACTATGGCGAAGATTATATTATACATATATTATTAGAACCATGTGAAGATCAGGACAATTTTTCTAATTTTATATGTTGCTGCTAGTTTCACTGACACAATCATCAATATTCAGCTCTAGCAATGCATTATCATTGGATTGATCGAAAATTCATGACATTAGCAGACTTGACTGCTAATATTGAAATGAATAGCACGTTATTAGTAGTAAGACAGCCCCACAGCCAGAATTTTTTATACTTTTAATATTAAAACATTTTTGGGAGTCTAACTCAATTGGCCTGTTATTGCTAAAAAAAAAAGACAACTAATAACAATAGAACGCAGTCAAGAATAATTTATATATATATATATATATATATATATATATATATATATATATATATATATATATATATATATATATATATATATATATATATATATATATATATATATATATATAAATTCGATGGACGATGAATCAACTCTGTGGTAGTTCATATTTATATTAAAAATTGAATAATAAGAAAACAACTTGTCTAAAAACCACAAAATGAAAATAAGTTTTTATTCGACTAGTTTCGCCTGTTACAGCATTATCAAGACTGAATACATAATTGCAAAGACATCGCTTGATGTTTAGATTTTTAGATTAGAATCAGATCTATCTAAAAAGATATTATTTTTTGGTACCGCTATGTGGATGATATCTTGGTTGGATTCAATGGGACAGACCGACATATTAAATTATACCTAACATATCTAAATTCAATACATGATAAGATCAAGTTCACAGTAGAAACAGAACAAAATAATTCGTTAAATTTTCTCGACCTAACAATATCGAAACAACAGGATAAATTTTCATATAGAATATTCAGGAAACCTACTTTCTCAGACGCCATCATAAGTTATAATTCTTTCAGTCCAATTAGCCATCGACTCGCGGCTCTTAACTCAATGATTCATAGGGCTTTTTCGGTTCCTTTATCAAAACAAGACCTTATGGTAGAACTTGACGTGATTCGCGCGATAGGCAATAACAATGATTTTCCACTGAAAATAATAAATAGTTTAATTTCGAAAAAAGAGAAACATTTTATCAATTTGAAATTATATGGACCATACTGCAATAACAAAAATGTACAACAGTTTGTGAGCATCCCTTATACGCACATTCCCACATTCGAAGATCATTCAATTCTTTAAAAATAATTTGAATACTGCTTTTTCGAGTCACAGCAGATTGGATAGAATGATTTTTAATAACAAAATGTCAAAAGTCGATCCAATGAAGAGAACAGGAATTTATAGAATGGACTGTGAAGAATGTAATTCAACATATATAGGTCAGACCGGGAGATGTTTTGAAACCAGGCTAAAAGAACATCTAAAAAACGGACAATCAGCATTTAGGGAACATTTAGAGTCAAAAAAACATAACATCTCATCCTCTTTCAAACCAAAAATTCTTCATTACTGTGATAAAGGTATGATAATGAACTTCCTGGAAGCCATGGAAATAAACAAGATCCAAAAATCCCATAATTACATTCTTCTCAATGACCAGTTAGACTTAAACCACTCCCCACTGTTAAATCTCTGATAACTTGGACCCATCGATTACATTTTACCACCCCCAGGTACCGAACCGAAATACTTATATTTTCAAGCGATGTCTTTGCAATTATGTATTCAGTCTTGATAATACTGTAACAGGCGAAACTAGTCGAATAAAAAGTTATTTTCATTTTGTGGTTTTTAGACAAGTTGTTTTCTTATTATTTAATTTTTAATATATATATATATATATATATATATATATATATATATATATATATATATATATATATATATATATATTATATTTCTGAAAACCGCAATGAATAGTACCATTAGTTCAGTTGAATTAATTATATCATCGTCTTATATGTATGCGTGGTTGGGAAACTGAACCAAAATAAAGCATTTAAGGCAAACAATTGGTTTTAAATGTATTTAATGTATGTAGAATGTTTGCTAAATAGCGTCACAGAAAATATTTTTCGATTTTCGTATCTTTACTACACAGAATATAATCAACTAGTAATTATACTTCTCAAACTTGCCATGAGATGTTCGCATGACAAGTTTGTTGTGAAAAACGTCCTTAAGAACGTTTTACGTTAAGAAATGTTTTGTACTTAGAGCAAACATCGCCGAGATGCTCACAATTTAGACGCCTTATAAACATCTAAGAAAATTCAGATCTGAACACGCCAACAGGCATTTCGAACATAAAATAGGCGAAGAATGTTCAGGGTGTGGCGAGTTTTAAGGTTTGTGACGTCACATGTATGAATCCAAAGTGTTAAACTTTAACTGTAACAAAAAAATTTCAAAGTGTGTGACGTCGCTCCAAAGGCGTGGAAGCCACACAAATGTGACAAGGACGGGGGGCTGTAAAAATCATTTAATTCGTGTGACGTAATATGGACTGCCCCTAAAAGGTATTTCAATAGGATGCAATTTATAAATCGATCAGTAGGTCTAATGTGCCCCTTCCCAAATTTTGCAGCAGTTTTCTTTTCCATCTATCGCTGGATCTCTTGACCACTTAAACAATGTTATACACTTATACAGCAAACATTCCAATTTACAGTGTTTGTGGTACAATAACCAAACAGAAATATTTGACCATTTCTGTTCATTTCGATTGAATATGATGAAGACCAGCGATTTATGCAGGAAGTTGTCTTCAATGAAAGGTGTTTTATGTTTTACGGAGAGTATAATTGTGCTATATAGGTTTAATAAATTAATTGCAAATACACAATAATTAATTTAGATTGATTTTCAAGAATTTATTGGCTTGAATTACTCAATTTACATCCTTGTATAAATGCGGGAATTTTAAACATCTTAGCCATACCGTTTCTGGGTATTAACCTTGATTATTTTAGTATTCTTTCTTAAGGTCGACAGTTATGGTCCGCCAATTTATCAATGAACCGTTGATCACAAAAAAATGTCATTAGTCACTTGCGATCATGAAATTATTTTATGTGAAGGAGGGATGTGACGTTGAATTGTGTCAATGTTGTCTTTTTTTTTTCTTTGCCTGGTAAATGAAATGGAAGAAACTCAAATTTCACTCAGTGAGTCATGCTTGTTTTATCATTAATTAAATTATAAATTTGTTACCTTGTTGCAGGAATTCGCAAATTTGAAATTTGTTGTAATAATTCAGGTAATGCAAAGTATTGGATGAATCAAAAATAGTTGGTATTTCGATTTACTCGTATATTTTCAATTTTATATACGATATGTGAAATAGGTGAAAGTGGCTATAATTGTTTTAATGTATATATATATATATATATATATATATATATATTTATTTTTATATAAATATATATATTTATATATATATATATATATATATACATATATATATATATATATATATATATATATATATATATATATATATATATATATATATATATATATATATATATATATATATATATATATTATTGTTGTTTTGTATGAGAAAAAGGTTCAATTTATAGTAATGATTTAAGATTACAGTTTTCAGTAGTATCTAATCTAGTCAAAATTATATATCGAAAATACATACATCACTCCATAAACGTTACAATATTACTATTTTACAATTTAAAGCTAAATGACTAACAAAATTTCGAAAAACTTAGAAATGAGTAAGATGATTTAATTGAATAATAACAATAAACACTATTTCCAACCAATAATCACTGAATCACACGCAGCTCAACTAATATTACATGAACGACCGTAATGCATCTCCAAAGCCTTACTAATACAAAGTATTACGATCACCTTTATGGCATAAAACTCCTGATAAGTACCAACAGATAATAAGTATCAAAAATATTTTTTCTGAGAAACGATATGTTATTCAATGAACAAAATTCAAGCGGATATCTAAGTGTGAGTGTTATGTACTGTCGGTGTTTTGAATTCATAACGTTCAATTTTCGGTGTTGGCGGCGCTAAAATTTCTTCCGATAATGGACGATATACAGAACCGCTGTGTTTTTTGTGGGATATGGTTTCCCATCTTGGAATTTTAATTCTGGGTAGATTACCACTGTTGATATTCAGAGTGTTGTGCCTCTTAAGAATCATCAATGTTATAGAAACAGCTGCTGATAGTACGATGAGGGCAGTTATGATGAATACAGATGTAACAGAAATAATGTAAGTTGTTTGATCCAAGCTGAATTTTCTTATTTCGTCATCTACTTCAGCTAGGGCTTCATCTATGTCATCCTCATCGATGTCATCAAAGTTGTTATCATCGTCATTATGCGGAACTTCTTGTGGAGGATCTACTTTCGGAACGGAATCAATTTCTCTAGCATTTTGTAGAATTAAATTCATTATGCGATCATTGTTCGTATTTTTCCACTCGTCGTCACTGGGTACACAAGCTCGATTGGCTAATTTCTGCCAGTGGTGCTTGTGGTCATAGCTATCTTCAAAATAGTGAGCATCATTGTCCAATAACTTTTCATTTGTTCTCAGAAAACCAGCGCCGTCAGTTGAGTAGACTTCATGGATGGTTAGCCACTTGATCAAATTAGCCAAATGAATACTACACTGGATTGGGTTGTTCTGTAAGTCGATGAACATCAAATTTGGCATAACTTTAAGATCATCTGTTGTTATGTCTTCAATCGAGTTGTTGGATATAGTGAGCTGTTCCAGAGCATTAAGAACATAACCGTAGTTATCAGCCCAAAGTGATTTCAATTCAGCGTTTGAAGCATCCAATTTCCTCAAGTTTTTTAAGTAAAGGAAATCCTCTGGATATAACGTTTTCAATGGATTGCCGGATAGGTTTAACTCATTTAAATTCTTGTTGTCCGCGAAAACACTTGATCCTAGTTTCGTCAATTTGTTACCCGAAAGATCCAAGATTTCTAGACTATGAACTAAAGTGAATGCTTTTGGATCTAATATTCTCAAATTGTTACCAGCTAAAGAAATTTCAACTAACCCTGGCATGCTTCCAAACGTGAATGATGACAATGAAACTATACCACATTTTTTGCACGAAAAATTATATATTCTAAATATATCAGTGTGACTTTTGAAGATGGGAAGTGTTTTGAAATTGTTTCCATCAAGAATCAGCTTCTCCAAGGCTCTATTGTAAGCAAAGGTATCGTTTTCTAAAACGATGAGTTTATTGTAACTCAAATTGACCATCTCCAGATCTGGCATATTCAAAAATGTTGTCTGATTGATTTTCGTTATTTTATTATGACTCAAGTCTAAAGATCTCAAGCTACTCATGAATTTACTTGAAGTGGGATCGAATTCCTCGAGTTGATTATGTGATAGTATAAGAATCTCAAGGTTGGTGGTTCCTTCCAAAGCGAAATAGCTCAATAAATTGTGGCTAAGGTCTAATACTAAAAGCTGGGTATTATTAATGAACATTTTTGAAGAAATGTTTGATATTTCATTTTTTCCCAAATATACTTCTTCTAAACAATCTAGAGTGGAAAAAGTATTTTCTTTTATCGATTTTATCCTATTACCGTCTAAATGAAGAATGGTCAGAGATGGAAGGTCTTCAAATTTTGGCACAACTTCCAAGTTACTGTATTTGATTGCAAGTTCCTCTAGATCGATGCACTGAATATTTGGCGGACTGGAGAATTCACAATGCGTGAAAGTTAATGTACTCAACTCATCTCTCAGGAATGCTTGTGGATGCATGTTTCTTATTTTTGACGCATTAAACTCAACGTGCTCTACTTCTTTGAACAAATTGAAAGCGTTGTCGTCAAAATTGTCTATAGTCGCTTGGTTGAAGCGGATGGTTCTGCATGATGGGCTAGCTATGTTATAAAAGCTGGCGGATATATGAATTGGTCGATAGCACTTTCCTATTTCCAATGCAAAGGTGCTGTTTTGGCACTCACATAGATTAGAGCATATGTCGTTTGCGTTCGGTCTGATATCTCTACTGCTCACCCCTAAGATGAAGAGAATACTAAGTAAACCTAGCATCTTCATCGCGTCGCTGAAACAAAAAAAAAGCATATTAATACAAGCATTTTTTACTATATGGCAAAAACATTGAACCATGTATAACTATAGCTTCGAAACTTGACATCAGCCTTTTCAGCTATCAGAGTTCTTTGGTCAATAGCTAATGCATAATGTAAATGCCTGCCATCTATATACTATTTTGGATGTATTTCAAACAACTCTTTAGATTAAACTGATGTGATTTTGATCGTCTCAATCATATTGGTACATTGTTTTCCAAAATTGATACACACTCAGGTTGTTAAAAACTGAACTTTTTTTTTTTTTTATCTTGAGGGGCCTACAGTTTAACGCCGGTTCCGAACGGCCAATGGGCATGTAAACAATGTACATTACCCAACACTTAATCTCATAATTAGAACCACCAAATTCAGGACATACACAACACCCAAGAGCAAGGTGGGACTCGAACCCACATCCTCTGCTTACAAGCGGTGCACCTTACCGCTGGTCTACCGAGGCCTCTCAACTGAACTTTTAATATATTGATGTTGGAACTTTTTTTTGAAGAAACTTGCCGTCTTTTATGAAATTGCGTAAATTGTGTATAGAAGATGCATATACTTATATGGATGTTGCATATGTTTCGCTTTTTCATACACACACATATAAATATATATATATATATATATATATATATATATATATATATATATATATATATATATTATTATATATATATATATATATATATATATATATATATATATATAACCTCTTGATAATTATTAGCAATAACAGGCTTGTTGAATCTCAACAAACTCGATTTTATTGAAAAGTTGACATTTCGCCACGACATTCGTGGCTTTTTCAAAACTTTTGAAAAATTGAAATTTCTTTGGCATTTATTGATTTGAAAAAATTTGAATAGAAAAAGACTACTATGTTTCACTAACATTTTTCGGCTGTGGCCGTTCTTTGTTATTTATTACGTGCTATTCAGTCCAATATTAACATTCAAATCTGTTATGATATATATGATTTATTACAATTATTACAGGGTATACTATAAACATATATAGGACAAACTTTTCAAAATTTAGAGAAAGATTAAAAGCACACAAATATACCAGAACACAAACCACAGCACTAATAAAATATAAAAACAATGAGAATCATACTTTCAACTTTAATAGCACAAAAATTTTAGAAATAGAAAAAAATCAAAAACGCAGAGAAATTTTAGAAATGATACATATTCAAAAAAATTTAAATGAAGTCGTAAATGATAGAACAGATATCAAACATTTGAGTTCAATATACGCAGATTTAAATCTTCAATTTTTCTAAGAAACAACATAAATCAAAACAAAATAATTCAACAAACAAACTCTAACCATAACAACTCATCTTCTTAGACAAAATCTAAACATCTAGAATTTTCAATTTTTCTAAAAAGAAAGTATAGTTTAGAACATGTGATCTCCAAAATTACAAGTAATGTCTTTTTTAAAGACAACAATCAAATATTTTAAACCTATTTTGTACATTACGTGGGTGAAGGTTTCTGTGGTTCCCTTCCCATCTAATATCAACAGACCTGTCTGTTGATATTGGACTAAATAGCACGTAATTAATAACTGAACACGGCCACAGCCGCAATGGGAAATTTTTGAAAATAAGATAAATAGTACCCTATTCTTTGACTTCTCAAAATCAAAATAATTTGAGGCTATTTCGAACATTATGTGGGTAAAGGTTTCTGTGGTTTCCCTTGCCATCTAATAATAACAGATTTGAATGTTAATATTGGACTGAATAGCACGTAATAAATAACAAAGAACGGCCACAGCCGAAAAATTTTAGTGAAACATAGTAGTCTTTTTCTATTAAAATTTTTTCAAATCAATAAATGCCAAAGAAATTTCAATTTTTTCAAAAGTTTTGATAAAGCCACGAATGTCGTGGCGCAACGTCAACTTTTTAATAAAATCGAGTTTTTTTAGATTCACAACAAGCCTGTTATTGCTAATAATTATCAAGAGATTAGAAATAGTTCACAGGCAACAACAATTCGAATAAATAATTATATATATATATATATATATATATATATATATATATATATATATATATATATATATATATATATATATATATATATATATAACTGAGATTGAATTCTGTCAATAATAAAGAAAAATCTAACATCGGAGAAAACAGTGGTATTTACAAAATATTTTGCGACGAATGTCCTGCTTTCTATATTGGACAGACAGGAAGGAATATAAATATTCGTGTTGAAGAACATAAAAAGTCAATTTTACAAAACAAAAATACCACTGGCTTCTCTGAACATTGTATAAAATTCAATCACTTCCTGGATTTCAACAAAACCAAATTGTTACATTCAGGTAACAAGGGTAAACGTCTTGACCTTCTCGAAATTATCGAAATAAGTTCCGCCCATAATAGTCAATTACCCCTTGTAAACGAACAAATTGATTTTCAGGTATCACCTTTGCTTTTGTCTGTTTTATAAATTACGATGCAATACTCTCCTGTTGTCAGTCTTGATAATGAGTTCATGGCTCGAAACATGTCGACTTTTTATTACTGCTAAGTACAGTATCTAAAGATTTTTTATATTGTGAAACATAAGCCAAGTGTTTTTATTTTAAAGTTTATATATATATATATATATATATATATATATATATATATATATATTTATATATATATATACTTTATATTATATATAAATATATATTTATATATATATATATATATATAATATATATTATATATATATATATATATATATATATATATATATATATATATATATATATATATATATATATATATATATATATATATATATATATATATATTAGTCAAATTAGATTAAAAAATAGGGGTGAGGTTACAAAAATTCCGAATAGGCTGAATATTGGTAGGATTGTTCAAAACACTATTATAAAGGAAATGTGAAAAGTCCTCATCGATCCGGCACGTGCAAAAAAATTTACTCGGGGTCAAAGGTCACAAAAACGGGGTTTTCGCGATTTTCAGCAAAACGGAGTTTTATCATAAAATTAGCTCAGACAAAATTGTAGATCAGATAATTATCTATAAAAAATGTCTCAATACTTTTTTTCCTAAGAGCCACCGTTTTTGAGATATAACGATTCAAAAAGTTGAAAGAGTTGTAATCGTCATAATATGTATAAGTACACCACGTATATACATCACTGAAGCTGTAATACAAGCAAAAATATCGTTCTATCGGTCAGTGTAACTTACACATATAAAATATGAAATTTTTGGGTAAAAAAAACCCAGTCCCTTTATGGAGCTCCTAAAAAAATTACGTGTTTAGGTAAGTTCAGATATGCATGTTTCGTTAAAAATACTCGAAATAAAAAACAAGTGCAGTTAGCATGCCTTCCTCCAACCTCAGCGGCTGCTCATCAACATCTTTTTCAGGTATATTACCAAGTTCAAGTGTGGCTTGGTGATCAGTTAGACCCAAGAGAATGGGGTTGGAAGTTGGTCGACAATTCATTAGAGCCAGTTCAAACTTTACTTCCACCTGCACCAGAGAAACTACTAAACACCATTTTTTGCAACTGTAAAAAGGGACGTAGTGCTAAATGTGGTTGCAAAAAAAGTTGGACTGTTTTGTTCTGTAGCATGTACAAATTGCCAAGGCCGGTCATGCTCCAATGTTGAATTGTCAACAATTGAAGATTCATTTGATGCTGACGAAGAGACATGCGATGTGTCATTATTGGGACAATTTATTAACTAACACCCAGAATGAAGAAGAAGAAGAAGAATAAGAGAAAGCAGAAGTTAATGATAATTTAGATTCAGATGGATAAATTTTCTTATTTTTTTTAAGTTACAACCCTTTTATCATTTTCAACCCTTGTCAATATCTACAGTTATTCAATAGTTTCAAATTAAACAGAATCACAAAAGGTCAGTGGAGTAGGCCTACCGGGGAAACAACATTAAAAAAACGCGCTAAGTACACTACCTCAAAGGTGGCGAGGAAACGTGTGCATATTATGACGATTACAACTCTTTCAACTTTTTGAATCGTTATATCTCAAAAACGGTGGCTCTAAGGAAAAAAAGTATTGAGACATTTTTTATAGATAATTATCTGATCTACAATTTTTGTCTGAGCTAATTTTATGATAAAATTTACCGTTTTGCTGAAAATCGCGAAAAACCCGTTTTTGTGACCTTTGACCCCGAGTAAATTTTTTTGCACGTGCCGTATTGATGAGGACTTTTCACATTTCCTTTATAATAGTGTTTTGAACAATCCTACCAATATTCAGCCTAGTCGGAATTTTTGTAACCTTGGATGTCTAAATTGACCGGACTATAAGTCATACAATCAGGTAAAGCTCTCTATTGAAGCATAGCAAGCTTTCGTACTTTCACATGTCCATCTTCAGGGTACTAAAATAATTCATTATACAAGATGATGATCACTAAGTTACAAACTACTAACTCTCAATGTGAGCCAAACATATAAAAACTCAGCAATCTGCTACATAAAAATTCCAATGTATAAGCAAGTTATGTGAGTGAATTGAACAATTACTGAGCATCACAAAGAAAGACAAATATTATTAAAGTAAATGAGCTCACCTACAGCCTTCACATTTTTAATATTTGTCTTTGTTTGTAATGCTCAGTAATTGTTCAATTCAAGTTTATATTCATCAGTTTTTATTCATCAGATTGCAGAGTCTCTATTTGTAATGTTTATTAATTGTTGACTTCACTCACATAACTTGCTTTATGCATTGGAGTTTTTATGTATCAGATTGCTGAGTTTTTATATGTTTGGCTCACATTGAGAGTAAGTAGTTTGTAACTTGGTGATCATCATCTTGTATAATGAATTTTTTTAGTATACTCTGAAGATGGACATGTGAATGTCCGAAAGCTTGGTATGCTTTAATAAGGAGCTTTACCTGATTGTATGTTTTAATTCCCGATAGCACCTGTCGCTCATATATATATATATATATATATATATATATATATATATATTTGTATATATATATATATTTGTATATATATATATATATATATATATATATATATATATATATATATATATATATATATATATATATATATATATATATATATATATATATATATATATATATATATATATATATATATATATATATGTATATATATTTGTTTTTTTGGTAGCCAATAGTAATAAATATTTGAGTTTTTCTAGCAGTAACAGGTGTTTGAGAGGTACCTACAATATGACTTCATTCAAAAACTGGTAAAGTTTCATTAGAATATTTGTAACTTAATCAAAACATGGTTGTGACTTCTGAACTCTCGGAAACGATATTATGTTCAAAACAAATTGGAATATAAAAGCTGATTCACCAAAATGTCACGTAACTGCTGGAAAGTGCATAAATATACAGATGATAGAGTAATATAATATTTACATCTCACATTTCCAAAAGAATATTTTCTTTGAGTTAATGTTTCATTGAAAGTAGGATGTTCCCTTCAGAGATTAGAATTACTCAAAATTTTAAGGAAAACTAAAATGGTTTATTTTTTCTTTCATGTCTCAAATTTGTAAAATGAATAATTGGGGGTACCGGATATTTAAAACCAAGTATCTGGTTTTTAAGCTAATATACGTTCCGAAGGGGTCTCTATCGAAAATCCTTATGAAATTTGGATCTCATAAACTTTATGACATTCTGTTACAGTTGGCTTTGAGGCTTGGAAGAACAGATAGATAATGAAAAATTAACAAAATATAAAGAATTTCAGTACTGCACACAAATGGCCACACAATGCTCTGGATGGAAAAGTAAAAAGTGGTGTTTTAAGATATTGTAAAGACTGAATAAATTCGCACTACATGTCTTCGTGTATAAACGTTGTTTGTTCCTATTAATGAAAAACAAAACAAGTTTGACAACAATAATATCACTTCTATAACGCTCATCTAGGTCAAATATATGCATTCTTTATTTATTAAAACAAAGAGAAAATCATAATAAAGATTAGTAAAAATAACAAATTAAGACTAAACTCAGTATTCGGGAGGTACCGACTTCGAACCCCAGGATCCAGTAGTCTGCCATGAGGTTTCCTTAGGGCGTAAAGTAAGTCACTGCTTGCAAAGTTACAAGGTGAATGTTAGGCTAGTATTTATCGTCTGAACCCTACTCACACTTCCTTTCTTCCATAAATATCCCGTCTCACCCATCCTAAATGCACTTGTACATGCAAGTGTATCCTCTGATATGGCTGAAAGAGTTCACCCCCAAAACTCAAAGTCCGCCTTCCTCGCACATACTTGAGGGAGGAATGAAACAGGCACAATTTTGGTTTTTTGTTAGTCTCAGCCAAATAATAAAACTATAAATATAGTGTATAAAAAGGTGTTATAAGCAAAAATAAAAAATTAACTAAGTATTTATAAATTTGTGAGTATGTATATATGCAATAAAATATAAGTTTTCCAATCAAACAATTACCTTTGTATGCACTATATACAACGTACAAAGACAAAAGTCTTTATATATATATATATATATATATATATATATATATATATATATATAATATATATATATATATATATATATATATATTATATATATATATATATATATATATTATATATATATATATATATATATATATTATATATATATATATATATATATATATACAGTATGTCCACGGATGGGGTTTACAAGAGGACAAATGGACTAAAAATTGAAAGATACGAAAAAAAGTTACTCTTAATAAACGTTTCTGCTTGTCTAGAAAATACGATTCATTATAAGAAATTTTAATTTTTTTATACAGAGTGGGTACAAACTGCAAAAATGTTATTTTGCTTAAGAATAAACATACCTTTTTTTGAAAGTTACGAAAACAAATCACTCTTAATAAACGTTTTTGCTTGTCTAGAAAATACGATTCATCATAAGAAACTTAAATTTTTTTATACAGGGTGGGTACAAACTGCAAAAATGTTATTTTGCCTAACGGTAAACATACCATTTTTTGAAAGTTACGAAAAAAAGTCACTCTTAATAAACGTTTCTGCTTATCTAGAAAATACGATTCATCATAAGAAACTTAAGTTTTTTTATACAGGGTGGGTACAAACTGCAAAAATGTTATTTTGCTTAAGACTAAACATACCTTTTTTGAAAGTTAAGAAAAAAAATCACTCTTAATAAACGTTTTTTCTTTTCAAGAAAATACGATTCATCATAAGATTGGAAGAGGGAGATGACGCGTAACGACTTGATTTTTGCTTGTGGATAGGAGAAAAAGTTTTGAGTGGAAATGTTGGTTTTTATAAATATATCATGTTTTCTGATGAAAGTACATTTTCTACCAATGAAACCGTTGTAACCCAACACCTTAGGTACTGGTCTTTAGAAAATCCCGAATTCAGAGTTATGGCGAGAAGATTGTTTTTGCTACCGCAGTACCAAATGATATTGAAGTGCTGAAGGGCAGAATTATCCAGGCTATCCAATCGATATCTCAGGAAGAAATCAGAAAATCTTTCACTTATTTGAAAAAGCAATTAGAAAAATGTGTTGAATATGGCGGTGGAGTTTTTGAATTATGAAATCGTTATCGTATTATTTTCATGTTAATAAAAATGTTCATATTATTATTATTATAATTACTTCATCAAGTAAAAACGTTTATTAAGAGTGACTTTCTTTCGTAACTTTCAGAATAAGGTATGTTTAGTTTTAAGGAAAATGACATTTTTGCAGTTTGTACCCATCCTGTATAAAAAAAAGTTTCTTATGATGAATCGTATTTTCTAGACAAATAAAACGTTTATTAAGAGGGACTTTTTTTTCATAATTTTCAAAATAAGGAATGTTTACTCTTAAGCAAAATAACATTTTTTCAGTTTGTACCCACCCTGTATAAAAAAATTAGAGTTTCTCATGATGAATCGTATTTTCTAGACATTAAAAACGTTTATTAATAGTGATTTTTTTCGTAACTTTCAAAATAAGGTATGTTTAGTCTTAAGGAAAATAACATTTTTGCAGTTTGTACCCACCCTGTATACAAAAATTGAAATTTCTTACGATGAATCGTATTTTCTAGACAAGCAGAAACGTTTATTAAGAATGACTTTTTTTTGTATCTTTCAATTTTTGGTCCATTTGTCCTCTTGTAAACCCCATCCGTGGACATACTGTATATATATATATATATATATATATATATATATATATATATATATATATTTATATATATTTATATATATTATCTGGGTTTTTGGATTGGCAGTGTAGGTGTTAATAAATATACAAAAATTAATAATGATAAATGTAATCATAACACACAAGTTTGACAAGACATTAACTGACAATGGACGACGTAATAGGAAATAAATTTTAAGATCCCCTTTTTAATTACTTGTACCTGTTATATGTGTTAAAATACCATACTTAAATGTTCGTTGTAGTTATATTTTAATTAGAGATTATTTGGCTCTAAAGATACTGAAGAAGGAGACACATCTCCGAAACGTTTATGATTACATTTATCATTATTAATTTTTGTATATTTATTAACACCTACACTGCCAATCCAAAAACCCAGATAATATAATAAGTAGGTACCAAGGATAAACCAATAATATATATATATATATATTTATAAATATATAAATATATATATATATATATATATATATATATATATATATATATATATATATATATAGGTATATGTACGTGGATATAGACAAACTGGCAACGTTGGGTTTCGTTGCTAGTAATAAATAATCCGTCACTAGGTCGTATTTTCCGCCTGAAGTGCATCGCGTCGAGATGCGATTCGAACGGAATAAATTATAGATTTAAAAACCAGGCTTCAATAGCAGCAAGTCGAAATAAAAATTAGATAATTTATATTATTGAAAAAAATCGAGAAGTGCATCGCGTACTGAAGAACCATGCTTCAACAGCAAACTGTGATAAAAATTAGAAAAGAATTTAATTTATTCGAAAAAAAAAATAAAAAATTTGCGAATTGCATCGCGTACGGAACGGTCTCCGCGAAGTGCAGCGCGGCTGAGGAAAAGTGTTGGAACCCACAAAGGAACGTATTTCAACATAAATTCAATCAACCTACCAAATTTCAACCTTCTAATCTGTAGAAGTTGTGAAGTTGAGCAAACCGCGAAAAAAGAAGAAATATCTACCTAAAAGTGGCGGCGATTGGAAAAATATACCCAAATTCAAATTGTTTATTTGTGCCTCGAAACCAACCCCAGATACCAAATTTCGGATCATTTGGTTTAATGGGAGCTACTGGAGATGCTAATAGGTATCGGGGGAAATACATAAATGAAAACACAAATATCTACATAAAAATGTATGAGAAATTTACCCAAATTTTGATAGTTTCCTAGATCCAAATTTTAACTCATTTGGTTCGATGGGATCCGCTAGAGATGCCATAGATGAGATAGGGAAAGAAAATATACATATATATATTTTATAAATATATATATATATATATATATATATATATATATATATATAGATATATATATATATATATATATATATATATATATATATAGGTATATATATATATATATATATACCTACTCAAGTAACAATTTGAAGACAGTTTCTATTTATTTAGGTTTTAAAAATGCTTTAATACGTTCAATAAATCGACATAGGATTTAAAGTAACCTTGAGATAAACTAAAAGTTCTTAAAGACCACTTTTTCTTTAACAAAGAATTTAATGCACTCTTTAAATCAAAATAAAAAGGCTATTTGCTCTCAATGTCCTATTGATCTTATACTGGTTTTATGTTACTCTTAAGATTGGCTATTTTAAAACTAATTTGCTATTATTAAGAATTAAATAGCAAATTGGTTTTAAAACAATCCGTTCTGGGAAGAATAGTTTTGATGCAGTTTTATGGAGAACCCTTGTTGTATTCTTTAAAACCCATTAGGAAAACTATTTTATCCTCAGACAATACATTCAATATAATACCACATTAAATCCAAAAACATAATTTTTACCTTTTAATGGTTACGTTAAGAGTATTATTAAGTTTAAAGGTTTTAATTTAGTCAATTTGGTTAAAAGAAATACCTTTTGGTCTTTGGACGACTTCATTAAAACTAATCAAATATCCCCTCCACATTCAGATGAAAGTGGAGGGGATATAACTGAGAGAAGCTCTTTTCAACCAGTGCACGAAAACCATAGTGCAATTGAAACTAGCGTTACTTATAAAAAGTGTCCTTTCACTTCATCTTTCAATCCGTTTGATTATGAAAGCAATGCCTGGGAATTACAGGAAGAAATCTACGAAAACGACGATCAAATTCAAAATAAATTTCAAAACGACAATGAACTCATAAAAAATCTGCTTTTCTTCGGAATAGCTTAGAGAATTGGCAATCCTTTCAAACATGAGCCAAGGCACTGTTAAACAATAATACAACTCATTAATAAACGATTTCCAAAGACTATTTATTCTTGAGCAAGATCCGCGAAAAAAAAATTTTTAGGTTAGGATTCCATTTGAGCGCAAGACCACTTTAAATCAATAAGGTCACAATTTGAACATATTAAAGCATATTGGTTTTGAAAGGAAACGTAAACAGACTCCTGTGGGAGTGATTGGATTTATAGTGGTAAATAAAAGGCTGTTTTAAATCTTGTGAGATTTGAAACATTTAATAAATGAACAATTAGTTTTAATCAAGATCACGCCATGTTTAACTGCAATAAAGACTCCGCCATTTTGGACTTTTTCAATAGTAAACGAAAATAATATTATTATTCAAATAATTGCGTCTTGTATCTTCTTAAAAAACTAAAGAACGGTATGGCGAAATATGCCATTTGATTAAAAAATGCATTTAGATCCTTAGATGCAAAATAAAATTTGATGATATTTTTTCAGTATTTTTCAAATATGGGAAAAATACATTAAATGAGTGGCGCTCGAGTTATGTTGAAGTATTTTATTACTTTTTATCAGAAAAGTGCCATTCGTTGATGAATTTTTGACCATAATAGGTTGCTTTCGAATATTATTTTATGATATGCTTAGCATAAGTATGCGGTTTAAAATATTACCACTCTGCCGGCCATTATACAAATTCAAAAGTTGTCGAGTGTTAGTAAACAAAATAAAACGCTTTTAGGATTCATTAATTATTTTTAAGTTAATTTAGTCCGCGTTGAATACATTTTGAGAGCAAAATGTCAGATAATAAGTTTTAATTTATGTATTTGAAGTTGCCTTGAAGAACCCTTTAAGAATATAGAATTAAAACTTAATGGTTTTCATACAGTTTTGAAATTTAGTCTTGAAGGCCTCTTTAGGATGGGCCCTTTTTGGCTAGAAGCTGCTTTATGATGGTCTCCGGGATGTCTTGAAGATCACTTGATTTTATTCGAAATTTTATTGTATAGTTTTAAAGCGATCTTGAAGATCGGAATAAGAGCATTGATGTTACTTGGGTATATATATATATATATATATATATATATATATATATATATATATATATATATATATATATATATATATATATATATATATATATATATATATATATATAGTTATATATATATATATATATATATATATATATATATATATATATATTTCATTTTTCCTAAGAAATGGAGGTTAAGTGAAATTATTCCAATTTTTAAGAGCGGCGATAGAGAAGATGTAAAAAATTATAGACCTATCAGCAAAATATGTATTTTTGGCAAAATCTTGGAAAAAATTATGTACCACCGTATTTTCGAATGTGTTAAATACTTAATTATAAATGAACAGCATGGTTTTTATCCCAGAAGATCACTGGAAACAAATTTGTTATGTTTCTCAGAATTTGTCAGTCAGACAATAGATGATAAAGGTCAAGTAGACGCTATATACACCGACTTCTGTAAGGCATTTGACAAGATCGATTTCAATTATTAATACAAAGGCGCGAAGAGGCCGGTGAGGATGCGACTATGATCAGAGTATGTTGTTCGTATATTACAGGCAGAAATAGTAGAGTAATAGTTTGTGGGCATACGTCGGACTTTTTTGGTGCGACGTCTGGTGTACCTCAAGGTAGTCATCTGGGTCCGTTATTTTTCATAATCTATATAAATTCAATAAAAAACTGTTTTAAACATTGCAGAATTCTGTTGTTTGCAGATGATTTGAAAATATACAAAAATGTCGAGTCCCCAGCTGACTGCCTGAAGATCCAAGAAGAGATCTTCTACGTTTGGAACGATACTGCCAGGGAAAACAAACTCTATCTGAATACCGCTAAATGTTTCTATATCTCATTCACAAAAAATATCAATAAAATCACGTCGCTATACTCCATTAATAAAAGTAATTTGAAAAGGGTGATGGAAATTAGAGATCTGGGAGTTACTCTGGATGATAAGTGGACTTTTAAAATGCATATAGAAAGAGTAATAACTGAATCGAATAGGATGGCGGGATTTATAAAAAGAAACTCAGTAGATTTCAGGAATCCTCAATCCATCTTGTCTCTTTACTATGCGTTTGTCCATAGTAAACTCTCTTTTGCCTCTGTCATCTGGAATCCAAAATACAACATACATACTACACGTCTGGAACGTGTACAAAATAGATTCTTAAGATATCTTGGATTTAAGAGCAATACACCGGTAGTTAATCACAATTATTCCAATATCAAATCTAAATTTAAAATTGTATCACTTGAACACAAAAGAATTATAACCGATCTATCTATGCTCTACAAAATATTAAATAATCATATTGATTCTAATGATCTATTATCTAGAATTAATCTAAGAACACCAAGGGCCAACGCAAGAAATAGAGATCTGTTTGCAGTGGATTTTCACCGAACTAACCTAGGACAGAACTCTCCAATCTGTAGATTTCAGTCACTGTTCAATCTTCATAATAATTTTCTAAAGCTGGATATTTTTGTTTTGCCAATAAAATGTTATAAGCACCGTCTAAAACAATACTTTTTAGGAATTTAGACGACTAAGAATAATTTCAGTTTGTTCTTGTCATTTTAAGTTTATTAAGTTTATTATGTACTAATTATTTAGAATATAAATTGTTTAGTTTGTAGGTTAAGTTTATTTTATACACGTAGTGGATGCTGTTTTGGTACTTTGTACTGTTTGCAACCTAAATTGGTAAATAAATAAATAAATAAATAAATAAATAAATAAATAAATATATATATTTATATATATAAATATATATATATATATATATATATATATATATATATATATATATATATATATATATATATATATATATAAATATATATATATATATATATATATATATATATATATATATATATATATTTACAGGGTGGCCCACCACATTCGCCTCGGTGTTTCTATGAGAAATGAGAAGAGTGGGGAAAAAATGTTTAGTACAGCCATATGTGGGTCCATAAGGAGGAAATTATTTTGAAATATACAGAGTGACCCAAAAGAAAGGTACATATCAAAGTTATATTTTTTCTTATGGAACACCCTATATTTTTTTATATTTTTAGATACTATAGACCAAATAAAGGTAAGTTACTGTTATATTTCCTATACTTTAAACTGACCGATCCTGAGAAAATTTGAGAAAACAAAAAATACAGACCATAATTTAAAAATTGTTCACACCCTGTAACATGTAACGAGCTGCTCGTAACTGAATTTACTGCTTAGCTGAAAGGTTAAAGTTAACTACCACATAAAAGTTTTATTTCAATATTGTACAGAGTGGTGAAAAAAATTGCATCAGAGTTTTGGCACATTTTTTATTGAATAACTTTTTAAAGTTAAATAGAACATTCTGTATTTGATGGCATATTTTGACGCAGAATTAGATTCGCTTTAAAACTATATCAGGGTTCCCTATACCTATCTCTTATGATTTTTACGCAAAAGACGTTTTTATATTCTACTTATAGGTAATTTCTTTATCTTAAAAATGGAACATCCTGTATTGTAATGAAAAGCTAAAAACATTTTTGAACTCATTTTATTGAAAAATTAACAAAGGTAAATGGTAAAAGAATAATTATTTTAACAAATGCTCAAAGAGGTGGCCATTATTCTCTTTCTTGAAATGAGTGCTGAACTCTTAATAACATGTTTTGCGGTATGGAACGAAACGCTCTTCTTATTCGAAATTTGAGTTTATACTTGTGCCTGCATTTTGCTTGAGATACACCGTATTTGCAAAAATTTATACTCGTGCTTTTAGCGAATCTACGTGTTCCTTGATAAAAAGATTTTGAGAATAGTTCTTAATTACAATACAGGATGTTCCATTTTTAAGATAAAGAAATTACTCATAAGTAGAATATTGAAACGTCTTTTGCGTGAAAATCATAAGAGATAGGTATAGGGAACCCTGATATAGTTTTAAAGGGAATCTAATTCAGCGTAGAAATATGCCATGAAATACAGGGTGTTCGATTTAACTTCAAAAAGTTATTCAATGAAAATTGTGCCTCAACTTTGATGCAATTTTTTCACCTCTCTGTACAATATTGAAATAAAACTTTTATGTGGTATTTAACTTTAACCTTCCAGCTAAGCAGTAAATTCCCCACTTTTTTCATTTCTCGTAGAAACACCGAGGCGAATGTGGTGGGCCACCCTGTATATATATATATATATATATATATATATATATATATATATATATATATATATATATATATCAGACATCAAAGAAAAATTCGTTGTCTAGATTGTCTGAGACGGATAAAAAACTACTCCCGCGTCCTGCTGTTGACTTTCAATACACTGCAAAGGCCTATTACTTTCGTGGAAAATAATACCAAAAATTTTGATGAAATTTCTATATTTTTCGATTATCACCAGAGATCACCTTTGAGTCTAATGAAGGTACACTGTACAGCTGAAAAACGCAGTGTAATCTTTTTTGTATCCGTTTAAAAAATATTTAGGACCTTTAATCTTCGTTCAAATAAGTACAAAGGATTTAATTTCGAACTTATCACCGAGGTTGATAATTTCAAGCAACGACAGCGGATAAAAGTCAACATGATTCATTTTATTTACATTTCAAAACTGTCGTTATTATTCATCTAACTTGCATTAATATATTCTGTGATTTCGATGAACAATTTGTTAGTATTTTGCGTACTGGACTTTTGAAATCGAAACAAAGAAGACGTTCTTTCAAATAAAAATGTATTGTGACGTTTTATGAATTGAAAGACGTTTTGCGTGTTGAATTATGAATTATCATGATGCTATAATCGTTTTCGCAGAAACAGATTTACAAAAATTAATATGAAATAAATATTTTTGGGTTCTAGAAGACGTTTTATTGATTTTCGATGTATGTACATGCAGTCCATATATTATATTATAACCAATCATCAAGAGCTGATGACGAACAGTTCGTCATCAGCTTCTGATAATGAGTTAATAGCCCGAAACATATGTCCAGTAAACAAAACTTAATTTAGTGGAATAAGGTCAAGTGTTTTATTTCATTACATTAATAATTTAGAAAAATGTTTTACCAACTGTGCCGGATTAAGCCAGCGCGGGGCCTGTAGCAAATTCGGCCAAGAGGCCCTTGGTTTGCTTTAGGTTCTCAAGTTTATGGTATTAAACTCAGATTACAGAATAAAACCGAAAATGAGTGTGCGTGACAACCTGGAGCAGCTATGTAGGAAGACGTATATCTGTGTGCGTGTAATGATACCAGTTTTTGAAATAAACTCCCTATATATTTTTTATTACTTCTACAAAACGAACTGGTTGGTTTTTTTTTAACTTCGGTAATAAAATAGTTTCTTATATTATTTTAAATATTCATCAGGTTGTGCGTGTAATGATACCAGTTTTTGAAATAAACTCCCTATATATTTTTTATTACTTCTACAAAACGAACTGGTTGGTTTTTTTTAACTTCGGTAATAAAATAGTTTCTTATATTATTTTAAATATTCATCAGGTACAATCAAAGCTACATACGCACAATCAAATTCAAATTTATATTCATGTCAGTAAATGACATCCATGATACTTGTGAAAGAGCTATTTGAGCCAATTTGCCTACGGTCAGTTAGCTGATTGGGGTTGAGCTATAAGAACTGACAAGAAACTTCGGCCACTCTTTTCCATTCGCCATGGGGTCACAAGTGTTGGTGTTACAATAATATGGTGGAATATAGGTAATCTGATGCAACTAAATTACAATGCTAGACCAACATCTAAAGAACTTTTTACAGTTTTTAACGTTGTGTCAAATATTAATGTACATCCTAATATAATAGTTTGATAGTCAATATAATCATATTTTATTTGTTCAAGTTTTAGGACTAGCTCGATAGTGACAATATCAGGGAATTCCCCTGTTAGTTTTACAGTGCTACAAACTTGCGCGTAGTGCAGTGCAAGTAGTACAAACACATAACTTGTGCGGCCAGCGCTCAATTTTTAGAAATGTGGTACAACTTTAAATTATTGTTGTAGATTTTGACACCAACGTTTTTCGTGGTAGATATTATACAACCTATACTTACGATTTAACGTGACGAAATCCAATTTTAGATTTTTAGGTGTGTGTGAAGCATAGCCTAAACGTTCGCGTTTGAGGCATGCAAGATATTTTACACTTATCTAAACTTATTTTTTTTTACTGTCAGACTGGCGTTGAGCGTGGGCCCCCCGAATTCGGGAGGCCCGTAGCATTTGCTACTCTTGCTACGTGGCGAATCCGGCACTGCTAAGTGCCGGAGAAGGTAGCTGTCAATTGATTTTATCAAACGGAATTAAAACGAGTTTTTCAATTTTTTATTCAAATCCCAAAACAAACATATTTCCGATACGTTTATAGGAAATCAAGCGTGGAATTATGGTGCCCATTTCGGTGCACACGAATTGCGGTCGATTTTGCGAGAGTGACTGAATTGCGGTCAAAATTTTTGTGCCTACCTGAGGAGTCCTAATCTCCAACCGAACTGCGGTCAGAAACTTTTTTAGGGGCAAGAGGGTAAATTGAAAGTAAAAGTTCTAACTTTTATAAAGATATATATAATATACAAAACATAGAAATTATACAATACTACAGACTACATCTACATGCATATACATCATAAAACTACTTCACTAAACTTATAACTAACACATTTCACAAAATTATACCTACTAATATCTTTTTTATTGTACTGACCAATTTTATTGTTAATAAACTCTTGTTTATTTTATACATTTTTTCGCACAAATCTCGTTTTATTATCAATAACAGAATTTATTTTAATATAAGTATCTGTTTGAATGCTTTTTAACGTTTCTATAAAAAGATTAATGTTGGGATGCGGAGAGCTGCAGGTTCTGCTAAATTTTGAATGAAAAGAGTCGCAAGCGTTTGTTGTCCGGTAAATGCTTTCGGTACATTCCGCCCAAATGACGGGAGGAAATTTCGAATCTTCATCGATGTAAGTTTCCACTAAATTCAGTCGTCGAAAACAACCACCTAAGTACCCTTCTACCTGCTTCAAATTTTGACCGCAATGTCCGCGTGTGTCCCCGCCCATTTACGTATTACTAAATGCTCTTTACTTTCATGGAAATTTTGAAATGATATCATGAGGTAAGTAGTTTATTTTGCTTACCTCAAATCTATCATATCTGAGATATCGCACTTTGTTATTATTTTTGTACTCGGTGAACCTACAGTTTAATTTTGTATTGGTTGAGCCGATACATTATGTAAATTAATAAGCATATTAAAACAGTGGTTTATAGAAACAATTTAAATAGTTGATGGAATCCGTCATTACTACGTGATAATTTAAACAAAACTAAATTTGAATTTACTACGTTTATCATCACAAAATATTTTGAAAAATATAACACTGCGATTGCAATTTCGGTCACTAGACCATCATCGGGCATTGAGTTAAGAAAATAATACAGAATAATTATAGGTTTGCGCTTACGGATGGGACAGAATTATTGCAGGTACCTAAATAGACAAGAGGGACATATTTCAAGAAGGGCTAATCGAGTGAATTTCCCAAATTAGTACAATACAATGTTCTTAAAAAAGTCGTTATTGTTTGAATACACTAAATATAGGAGAATATATCAAGTCAATCTGATCGTTCAGCACGATATCTTTTGCATTATGATTGACTTTAAAAATTTCTAATGATTCTAAGTAAGTAAGTTTGGTTCCTTTCGGTAATTTGTGCATGATTTGAAAATTATCTATTTGTGGAAATGGGTGATGGTTTTCACGGCAATGATTTGAAAACGTTGAATCCGTTTTATTTTTCAAAAAAGATTGTTGGTGTTCTTTAAATCTTGTCTTGAACGATGTCTTCAAACAATGGTTTTCATACAAGTTTGATAGATAAAATGATAAACAAGAAACGTAATCAACTAGCGTACAACAGCATATATCCTCAATCGAAAGTAGAAAAATCCGAAAAATTCACATTTTTAACATATTTTGGTCTTCTAACAGAAAAAGTTGCTAATGTCATACCTAAATGTAATATTAAAATTGCTTTCAAACCTAAGACAAAACTCTCAGGATTTTTATTCAATGCCAAAGATATCACTTCAAAATTTGAAAGTTAAGGAGTTCATAGGTCGATCGTTCAAAAAAAGATTTAAAGAACACCAACAATCTTTTTTGAAAAATAAAACGGATTCAACGTTTTCAAATCATTGCCGTAAAACCACCACCCATTTGCACAAATAGATAATTTTCAAATCATGCCCAAATTACCGAAAGGAACCAAACTCACTTACTTAGAATCATTAGAAATTTTTAAACTCAATCATAATGCAAAAGATATCTTGCTGAACGACCAGATTGTTACATTTTCCTATATTTAGTGTATTCAAACAATAATGATTTTTCTAAGAACATTTCATTGTACCAATTTGGGAAATCCACATCTATTAGCCCTTCTTGAAATGTGTTCCTCTTGTCTATTTAGGTACCTTCAATAATTTTTTCCCACCCGTAAGCGCAAACCTATAATTATTCTGTATTCAGTTCTTAACTCAATCTGCCCGATGGTGGTCTAGTGACCGAAATTGCAATCGCAGTGTTATATTTTTCAAAATATTTTGTGATAATAAACGTAGTAAATTCAAATTTAGAAACAATTTACACATTTATTAAATAAAATACGCATGACGAACGTTTCGGTGAAACTTCACCTTCTTCAAATGCACCTGAAGAAGGTGAAGCTTCACCGAAACGTGCGTCATGCGTATTTTATTTAATATATGTGTAAATTGTTTTTATAAACTATTCTTTTCATATCTACAGTTTAATGCCGGTTGGATTTGTAAACTAATACACTTTGTAATTTAAATATTACTACTAAAACTAATAAACGTACAAAACACTCAATGGTGGGATTCGAACCCACCACAGTTTCGATAAGAACTCAATAAAACAAAAATATAATAGGGTATACTAAGGAAAGATATCAGTTTGAACACTTATGAATAATGTCCACAAATTTTGAGCACTCTAGAGATAATATTAATGATTTTGTAGTGTTCATGCATATTCTACTATTTGTTTCAATGTCACTACTGGCGTTATTATAATTAACTGTGTTTCAAAATAGGAAATAGTATTATTATTCGACTGCTATCAGCTATTATTTTTTATGTTAAAAAACAGGCAAATTTCTGACTAATCCTGAATACATGGAAAGTCGAGTCTCATCTTTGTTTATCTGGAGAAAAGCGACTCAAGTACGATATCAGTTTTTAGTATTACAGCTAAGTAGATAATAGTTGGAAAATAACGAAGACGACTGTTTTGTACAAATTTATTGGTAAAATTTTTAAGTATATTCACTTCCACACACGTTACTTATCTGGAACCACTCGAAAGCCATTTCAATTTAAGGAGTATATGGATTAGTCATTATGACGATAAGTGTAATTCAAATAAAGGTATCTTATTCAATTATTTAATTTGGCGATAACTATTCTCATTCAATGCTAAAGTCCTCCATTCAGAGAAAGCGTGCGAAATATTGATCAAGTGTAGGTGTGCACAAAATTTTGTTTTAATACACACCACACACACATACACACACACACACACACACACACACACACACACACACACACACATATATATATATATATATATATATATATATATATATATATATATATATATATATATATATATATAATTTTTTTTTGAATTGCCTGCATTGTATTGTTATTTACTTGTCAGAGGCCTCGGTAGACCAGCGGTAACGTGTGCCGCTTGTAAGCCGAAGATGTGGGTTCGTGTCCCACCTTGCTCTTGGGTGTTATGTATGTCCGGATTTTAGTGGTTCTATTTATAAAGATAAATTGTTGGGTAATGTACATCGTTTACAAGCCCATTGGCCGTTCGGAACTGGCGTTAAACTGTAGGTCCCTTGAAATAAAAAAAAATATATTTACTTGTCGTTTTTCATCGATAACAAGCCATTTGAATTAGAAACAATACGATTCGTGATGAATTTTTTCTAAAAAACTTTGCAACTACTACAATGCAATTTATGAACAATTGAGTTGAACCGCTCATGTGTAATATATTAATTTTTCAAATTATTTATCTAAATATTGAAAACGCAAATAAAGTTACTCTAGAGTTTACTCTGGAACATATTTTGTTAGTCTTTACAAACAAATTCACAATAATTTAAGAATTATTGCAAAGTTATTTATTGCGCAGTAAGAAAGAGAATTTATATAGCCAAAATCAGTTAGTTTTTACATGTAAACAACACCTGAATTGGATAATGCACATATAATTTCAGACGACATTCTTAGTATTAACCTTAGAACAATTCACATTCAATGAAAATTTAACTGTTTTTTTATGGATATCGAAATGAAAGCATTCTTTGTATATTGTCCTTATTTACGAAACTTCGTGTTCATATGAAGTTACATACACGGCAACAGATTTACTTTCAGAAGTATTCTAACCTGGATTCAATCGAGAACAATATTTTCCTTCAATTTGTCGAAGTAATTTTGAAATATATTTATGTGAAATATACATGAAATGCATTCACACACCCTAAGACTATGATGGAACTGCAGAGTTGAATGTCTGATATAGGTACAGTGTGTTAAAGTTAATAGTGATATTGCTAATATTTATTTGCAGAAATTGGAGTTCAACTAAAACAATGGAATATAATTAATCTATTGATTCAATAACAATAGTTATTCTATAGCTCAAATACAGTGGTGGATCAATAAAGTTCTGTGGGGAGGGGCGGTTTTTAAAGATGTAATTGTAAGATGTAATTGTGTAAAAATTTTAAAGAAATCCTTCCTCCTGAAATAGGCTTCTTAATTATCTCTATCACTTAAAACTAATAACAGATAAGTGTGAAACTGTTCTCTTTTTCCTTGTGTTATCTCCTGCTTCTCACAAAATAAAACGAAACTAAACGTAAACTTACAGGGTGGGCAAATTTCTATGTTTGTATGGGATACATCGGAACTGTAGGACATACAAAAAATGGGGGGCGCATTCTCGATATCTCTTTTCGAGACAAATTCACTGTCGAGGACCAAAATTTGCTATCTTTTGTTGAATGATCCGCAATTAATGAGATATTCTTTAATCTCTTGAAAATAGCTTTATTAGGTTGTCTTCTTCGATTGAAATATATCTCAGATGCAATATCACAACTGATATTGCTTTGAACAAATCTTTCTAACATATCATATTTCTAGTAATTTTCGTACAATATCCTTACTTTTACGATTAAATCAGTTAATTGATGTTATGACGGAAAGAGATCGACACTCTGTCATAGACGACACCCGCCTACTTGGAATACGTATGAAAAACGCAAAAAGTACATATTGAAGTATAGGCGCGTTTTCCTCCACTTTCGCCAGTCGCCGACGACTGCGACTGAGTAGCCGCGACTGGTAGTAGCTGCGACCTATTCATTCAGGCGCGTTTTCCTCCACCTTCGCCAGTCGCCGACGACTGCGACCCGCTAGCCTGCGTCAATCAGTATTCTGGTCTGTTCAGCACAAGAAAAACGAATATTTCAAAAAAATCATTAATTGCAATGTTATTAAATTATCAAGTGCAGGAGGAAAATCTACTTCTCATGTTAACGTTAGAATCTGAGAAACAGATAAGCGAAGAATTAGCAATGTTCCGAAATAGACGATTGGAAGGATTTCAGGCAATATTAATGCAGAACCACCTGACAGATAACGAAACAAAATTTAAAGAGTTTTTCCGAATTTCCCGGCATCAATATAACTAACTTTCGTCGACGAATTATCGCGGCACCCCTTCCGAATATGAGCAGCTACTCGCGACTGGACGAACGGCGACCGGACGCTGGTAGTCGCGACTGAGTAGCGGCTAGGAAAACAGGATGATTTAAAATGCATTGCAGATGTCTTGACGAATTGGTCGACGCTACTCAGTCGCAGTCGTCGGCGACTGGCGAAAATGGAGGAAAACGCGCCTTATGGAAGGTTTCGTCTTATTCCACTAAAATGAATTACAATTGGTTGGGGAAACTTTAATGTTAAGTGACTATGCAACCCTTTGAAATCTCCTCGAACTTAGTCTCACGTAATGAATTCGAATATACAAAGTATTGACAAAATGGACTTTGAAACATGAAAACAATTTTAAGCAAAACAACTACAATTGATATTTATAATGATGATTATGTAAGAAAAATTAGATAACGTGAATTTCCATTAAACTATGTAACCAAGCTATTTCATAGAAAATAAGTTCTACTGAAATTTCGGGAAAACCGTTTCAAATTGATACGTAAGGAAATACGCAAAATGCTTTTAAAAAAAATTATTATAATTATGTACCTTGTTACGTTTATTCGAGAATTTTACTCTATATATTTATATATATTAGTATTCAATCTTTCAACGGCAAAACATGACGTAGGTTACTTTGAAAATAACGACAAGCTCAAATGGGTACAGAATTTTTTTTAGAATGGTGGCTATAAGCAGAGGAATTCTATATTTGTGTTCTATTTGATATTATCTCATTCATAGAAAATCTGGGAAATATGTTACATCACCTTTCACCTTATTTGGTAGGCGCTGTAATGTAGTGTTGTGAAAGGGTTATGTTCCCCATTTTCTATTTTTTGCTGTGCGTAACGACTATATTTTTAGTAGCCTATTACGGTACCAACTGTGAACCTATTAAATTATCAACAATGCGAAATAACGATCTACTATAGTTGAATAAGGTGCGATAAACAGATATTCACTATATTTACATATAGAGTGCTGGAAATATCCTATGCACAAATTACCATAAGTATTAAGAAACATATCAATACATGTGCGACTTAATTTCTCTCGTATTTATAGTCGTATTTCATCCCATAAAATACATACTATTACAGTGTATCCAAGGAAAGTAATCAGGTGCGGGAATTGTATATATATATATATATATATATATATATATATATATATATATATATATATATATATATATATATATATATATATACGAAAAAAAGGGAATTGTCCGGTCTTTTTTTCAGCTCAAGCTTGCGAGATTTTTAGGAACAGAAAAGTGAGCTTGCAAAAGAAGCCGGCAACATTCACATCAACACATAGGTAAATCATTTTTAATAATTTTATAATAAATTAATAAAGATTTATTTTTATTTAGCAGACATGTTCTCATTTGAACTAAAAAGATTCAACAAGGTTCTATTTTTATCCATGATGTAAACTATCATCCATAATGTTGAGTCCTGTCCTTAGCCACCTTTTGTTGATATGTTGTATTTTGTAAGATATTGTGTTGATGTGAATGTTTCCGGCTTCTTTTACAACCTCACTTTTCTGTTCTTGATGAAGAGAAAATAAAAATAGCTTGAACTGAAAATAAGAGTTTACTAGAATTCTTTTATTTCCGACTGCAGTACCCGATAATTTCCCTTTTTTCGTTTCTCTAAAATATATAGTTTATGTTTATTTATTCTACTGATGGCTTTTCAAAGCCTTTTGAATTATATTGAAACAATGGTTAAAAATTACACATTTATTATACAAAATAACGCATGACGCACGTTTCGGTGGAACTTCACCTTCTTCAGATGCTAATGGAAAACTAACTGAACTGCTAGTCAGGTAGTTCGGTAATTTTGAAAAGATTAAGAAGGGGGCTTGAAGTATGATCGATTTGGCTATTCAATAGGAGACCGGAATGCTTGTATTTATTTATCTGTAATGATTCTAAAAAATTAAGTTTAATTCCCTTACATTCAGTATTTAATATTTTAAAATCGAAATTGAATGTGTGATTTTCTTGGATTAAATGGTTTGATTAACAAAGCTACGTTTGTGTTCTGAAATTCTAGTTTGAAAACTTCTGAAAGTTCTACCAATGTAAAACTTATCACAATCGCCACAATTAATTTTATAAACTCCTGATGAATTAATTAACGAACTAATGAATAAGAATATAGACAGTTATCAAAGTAGCATTTTGTTAGAGATAGAAGTAATCTAGCTTTTATTCTATAGCATAACGAATCCAACCATGGGTGAAAAAGATGGTAATGGAAGATCGAATTCAGTGGGAGAGAGACTTAAAGTAGGACAAACATGACGATTTCACTGTTGAATTAATGTATCTACATATATTTTGGGTTGTCAGCTCATTTTCAAGTGTATCACAATACTCAAATGAAGTTAGTTGGATTTTACTCAAATATAAAGCTATAGTTCTACTGGAGGAACATTTTGTTGCTGAATGTTTCTCCTTATTGCCAAAAGTAGAAACTTATGGCAACATATGTAAACTTCTTGTTCCCACTGAAGCAACAAAAATTGTCAATAGTTACATATTATTTAGTAGACACAATCAACATTTGTTGGCGAAACAGAGAAATTTGAAGGAACATTTTGGAAGATTTACGGAAACAAGCAACAGCAACAAATTGTTCCATTTCCTCGATGTTCCTCCGGTGGAAACGTAGCTATATATTTATTTGTTCTCGTACTTCACTGCACACTGAAAATCTGCGACACGAATGTTTACTAGTTGCATTCTCGATACGTTTCCACTGCGACAGCAACATGGATTTTTTCACAAATGTTTCCTATTTTCTTTTGAAGTTTACCGCTCAAAATGGAAACCGGCGACAAGTAGGAACAGTCAACATTTGTTGCCGGAAAATAAAGAAATTTAAGGAACATTTACGGAAACACGGAACAGCAACAAAAATGTTCCTCCGGTGGAATCGTAGCTTGAAGGGTGACAAGTAGAAACAGTCAACATTTATTGTCGAAACATAAAGAAATTTTAAGGAACATTTAGGAACAATGTAGCTTAACCAACAACACCGAGATCTAAAGGACTCGAGGCTGCCGAGTGACGTCACAACAGGCAGGCAGACCCCGAAGTCTTCGCGTTGTGCGTTGGAAACGCGAACCGCAAAAGCAATAGGTTTTTTGAAATTTTTGTATTCTCGGTGTTGTTGGCTTAACACGTTACATTTAATGTAATAACCTTCCTGCTTATTGCAACTGGGAAAATTATTCAATAAACTTTCCGAAACTTCTATAAACTCTTAGGGATGTGAATAAATAATCGATTTTTATTTTAATCGATTATTTTTTTTTCATTGTCGATTTTTTATAATCGATTTTACTAATGGTAAACATCGATTTTTAATAAATCGATTATAAGAATTACACATTTTAAATCGATTTTTGTAAAGGGTGCTATCTGTGCGATGGATGAAAAAATGGATACGTTTACTGAACAAGTCGATAAAAAAATCAGCGCCGTCTGTACGTACTAATATATGATAAGTTGTGATCTTTTTTGTTTTTATCATAGAAATCTTAATATATATCTGTACTCGTATATATCTATGGTTTTTATTTTCATCTTTGAAGTGGTCGTTAACCATAAAAATGTCTTCCTCTAGTAAAACTCCTACTAAAAGTTGCTGGCGAAAGTAAGAAAATCTGGAAAATGGTCCATTTGGCTATTTTTTGATACTTATTATCTTGAATAATTTTCACTTTAATCAAATTAAAATTAAATATTCATAATATATTTCCACTAATACATCGAATGGGCATTTTTCGTATAGAAGGTCGAAGTATGAAGAAAAATCGATTATTTTTCTTTTAAATCGATTTTTCACAAATCGATATATCTCTAAACAAAAAAAAATCGATTATTGACTAATCGATTTTTCCGAATCGTGGTCACATCCCTATAAACTCTACGTTCAATTTCCTTTGTTAACAGGGGTTGAGCTCTGTTTATTTATATTTGAGAAATAATTTTGTCTTTACCATGGTAAAAAAAGATTATTAATGCCAACCTTCAGTTTGCTCTATTTAGAATGTTTCACATTCACTGTAATATATTCATTTTTATTAAATCAGTCAAGTGAATCTTAGTTATAAAATACAGAACTCAAGTTGTGTAGCTTATTGTAGGTACCAACATTAATTTTATTTTATCTATCACATTTTCCATTGCTTACATTTTTAACCTCATTAATAAAATGGAAATTTTTATACAACAGTTTACGTCGTTCTAGATTGGAGTACGCAACCAGTTTTAATTAACGAATTTTCAAAATTGTCTACAGAAAGTGGAATAGAGAGTAATCAGTGTACAGAGTAGTGAGAAACACTCAATAGTTAGTAAGTGTTAGAGTTGCGTACGAAAGTATCTGAATAGAATTGTTTCTTCAAAAATAAGTGAATTATAAGATCTAGTTATGCGAGACTTCAAAAAATATACACTCTTTAATGTTCTAACTCGAACATAAAGTTAGGAGATCGTAGATATTTTGATAAATGCAGAGACCTAATTTTCTATAATTGCCGTTATTAATTGGAATTGTTGAACGTGTTCTTGTTACTTGTGTTTTCAGCATTGATAACCTGGAAAAATGTTGAATAATCTGTCCACCTCTCTGGCACAGTATTGCACTAAATAATGAAACCTGGCATGAAATGACAACATTGAAATGATAAAGTTACAAAGCTTGTAACTATATGTTAACAGTTTTTTGATAGTCATTTTTCAATTAACAGCCACCTGTTACTGCTAAAAAATAAAATTATATATATATATATATATATAATATATATATATATATTATATATATATATAAATATATTTATATATATATATATATATATATATATATATATGATACTTCAAATGTTCTTGCTTGTGCTGTATTTTTAATTATTTGGGGTTTCTTACTTATAACAGGCCATTTAAGTTTCTAAACCGATTTTATTAGAAAGTAAATCAAAGTAAAACAAGCCCTAAGCTATTAATTTGTTTGGAAAAATTTTTTTTCACTATCGAGTGTCTACCTTGAGACCTACAACTCCTATTTACAATATTCACAAAAACTCTTCTCAGCCAATTAAGTAATCAATTCATCTATTCATCAAATTTTTTTTTCTTTCACAAAATAGGTACCTACCTACCTACTTAACGAATTTTTTAACAGCTGGTGAGAGCAAATAAAAAGTTATTATATATTTTTGAAGATTAGCGGGATTCTGCGATCTTTAACGTTAGCAAAATGATCTATAATATCTTCATAAAATTGTTTGTCTTTCGCCAAAAATTTTACCAATTCCTTTTCAATAGACAACAAACTAATATTTTTCAAACGATCCTGGCTCATTGAATTTCGTAAATAAGTTTTAATTCTCTCAAGAGTGGAAAACGAGCGCTCTACGGAAGCCGATGTCACCGGGATAGAAACAATTAGACATAAGAGTTTATAAAATTGGGGTACATCTTGATTCAAATCATTATCAACAAGGTATTTAATAGTCCTCACATGATTTTCATTTTGCCCCAAAATTTCATTGTCATTATAAACAACACACAGTTCACTTTTTATGGCCACCTTATCAAAAAAAGTGTATTTTTGACATAAATTTTCCAAAAGGTTATCTGGAAAATTAGCCGAAAATCCGGTTGACAAATTTTTATTGAGTAAGTCGAAGAAATGCAGTTCTTTCAAATCAGAGAACCTTATTTCTATTTGACCCCTAATAGTATCCAAAATTTCATAAAATATTTGCTTATAGTGAAGCTCCATATCTGCGTAACTGAATTTCTTTCGTTTTGGGCTAAATTGAGTCGTATCATCAGTAGTTTGAAATACAGAAAATAGTTTTTTAAAATAAACTTCTGCACGAAATTCTGAAATTTTTTCCTAAAGAAACTTGAGCCGATTTCGTGAGTAAATTACATCTGAAAACTTGTGCTGTAAGATTTGAAAAACTATTTCTGTTTGTTCAAAAATTAATTTAAAGATGTTTAAAAAATATATAAATTCCTTATCTTGTAAGTAAGATATTAATCCGCGTGCGGTATTTAAAGTTACTTTATCGGTGAAAAATTCCTCACTTTCAACTATAAATTTAAATCCTCAAATCCTAAGCGGCCCCAAACAGAGAAATGTTTCCTAGTAAAAAGTAAACACTGCCAACAAAATAATTTATTTTATACCTGTGATCCGGTTAGGCTCATAATTTCTGATATTAAAACCGCGATTTTGTTGTCTGTTACGCTGCACCAAATTGTTTAATTCAGGGGTAGGTCGCAATGTTTTTATCAAAACTTTATCCTCATAACTTAGTGCACTAAAGTTATGGGATAACAAATATTCCACTAAGTCACCATTGAAATTTTTGAAATTAACTTCAGTAACCAAACTCATTTTAAAACAATACGCGAGCAATATAAGTAAACAAGCTGTTTTCTGCCATTAGTCACTACGATCACACTACGATTAAATTAATGCTTTCCAACGAATTCACTCGATTTTAACCGAAATTCTATAGTTGTGATTGGTCGACATTGTATGAGACTCAGGCTCCATCGGTGTTGTCATTTACATGTGTTTTGCTTTTCTATTGCAATGAAGTATTCATTGGCAGTATTCGCACCGTTGTTTGTATATCTGTGGCAGGCATAATGAACGTTGAGAATATACCTTTTTAACCTCCGCCAGCGTTGCCACAAATCTTGAAATGAATGAAATGCAGTAAATGTAAATACCATTATATAATTTAGGTTGAAAGGAAGGTAGGTTCATAAAATAATATGATTTTGATTAATATGAATATGCTGAATGCTGACTATTCAATATAATATATTAGTGATACACGGAATATTATTGAGGAGGAGGCTTAGCCTCCTTAGCCGCCTTTGAATAGCCGCCTCTGATCTATATATATATATATATATATATATTTATATATATATTTATATATTTTTATATATATCTTTATATTTATATATAATTATATATATATATACCTATATATATATATATATATATATATATATATATTTATATATATATATATATATATATATATATATATATATATATATATATATTATATATATATATATATATATATATATATATATATATATAATACTTCAAATGTTCTTGCTTGTGCTGTATTTTTAATTATTTGGGGTTTCTTAATTATAACAGGCCATTTGAGTTTCTAAACCGATTTTATTGAAAAGTTGAAATTTCTTCAAAAAATTTGTGACTTTCTCAAAATTTTTGAAAGCTCAAAATTACTTTGGCATTTAAAATTTTTGGAAAAACTGAAATGTCAAGAAGCAGGCAAATGTTTATAGCAGCTGCGGAACTGTTCAATTACTACCATTATATGCCATTCAGTTCAATATCTGCAGTTAGGTTTGATAATATTAATTGGCAAGGGAAACCACATAAACCCGTAACCAACTAATATACAAAATATGTGGATGGTGTTGAAAAAATCATATTTGTATTTGAAGTTAGTACTGGAGAAAGGGGTGGTTAGTTAAGTGGCTGTTTTCGATGAATTTGAGTTATTTGTATAATTGATTGTGTTTTGATTTATGTTGTAGGTATGTTAGAAAAATTGAACCTGTATATATTGTACAAAAACGTTTTATATCAGTTCTATCATTTATGACTTAATTTGAATTTTTTCGCACATGTTACATTTCTAAAATTTCTCGGCATTTTTGATCTTGTTCTGTTGAAAATTTTGGAGCAATTAAAGTTGAACTTATGATTCTCATTATTTTTATGTTTGACAAGTGCTTCAATTTGTGTTTATGTAATGTATATTTGTGTGTTTTTAATCTTTGCTCTAAATCTTGGGAAGTTTACCCGATACTTATGTATTATTTATCATAATTTATGCAATGTTGCTATAGATAATATAAATTAGATTTTCTCAAATGGGGTGTTCACATTTATGAAACAATATATATATATATATATATATATATATATATATATATATATATATATATATATATATATATAGATATATATCTATATATAAATATATATATATATATATGTATATATATATATATATATATATATATATATCTATATATATATATATATATATATATATATCTATATATATATATATATATATATATCTATATAAATATATATATATATAATATATATATATATATATATATATATATATATATTATATTATATATATATATATATATATATATACAGTGCTTTCATGATGAAAGGAACAAATTCATTAAAAAAATTAGGTTTCTATTTCATGTTAAAATCCTCGGACAGGTCGATTAGTATTTTTATTTGGGCATTTTTCGCAATAAAATTTTTGTATACAGGGTGTCTCATTCAAGATCTATGGCTTTGTCATTAGTTTTTTTAATGGTTATACCCTGTATATTATTTCACTTTACATTTCTACGATCAATTCTTATCACTTTTGTGAACATACCATATGCCTCAACTCGATGGATTGCCAGAAACGGAGATAGTGGGTAATAAGAGGTACGATTATGAAAACACACCAAATGTAAATTACTAATTTAATTTTTTACATATGTTCAATCTGTTGTCCGTTTACTTCGAGACATTTTTTGAAGTCGATTCAATGTTTCCCGTTGCACATTTTCAATTACTTCTGGACTGATAAGTCTTATTTTCCTGCCTGATTCTCTCTTTTAGATCATCAAATATTATTTGGTCTATTCAAAATAAACTTTAGACTTCAAATAACCCATCAGAAAAAATCCAATGGGGTTTATGTCCGGTGATCTTGGCGCCACTCAATCGGACCTCTCCTCCTATCCATCTGTTGGGAAAAGTTGCATCAAGAAATTGTCGAACAGCGATTGAATAGTGAGGAGGTGCCTCTTGTTGAAACCATATCTCGTTATTAGGTATGTCAGGATCTTGTCGGTTAAGAAACAAAACAGCTAAGCCGGAATGAGTTCGAACTGGAGAAAGTTCAAGTAGTCCTCTCCGTTTAGTGTTCCTTCAAAAAAATAGGGACCAACTATACGATTTCGAACAATCGCTGCCCATGTATTAATTTTTTTGAGGCCGCTGTGTGTGGCATTCTTGCATCCAATGAGGATTCTCGGTCGCCCCAATACCTTACAGTTTTGTCTGTTGACGTGGCCATTTAAAGTAAAGGTGGCTTCATCAGAAAAAATTATGTTTGTAATGAAATTTAGATGTTATTATGAATTTCAAGAATCTGCTCACAAAAACTGTACTCTGAGCGGTCAAAATGCGTCTTCTAATAATTCATGTACCAGCTTAATTTTATAGGGATGATACTTATTTACCTTAAGTATTTTATGCACGGACCTACTGATAATTGAAATTATTGGAAATTGTAAGTAATGGATGTATGAGGGTTATCTTGGGTTTCTAGTAGAACGTTCAGCACTGTTTCTTCAGATACTCTCGGTGGTCTTCCTTTTAGGTAAATCTCTAACGTGGCCGTATCTCCTGAATTTTGATTCAATTTTGCTGACTGTCGATCTAGTAATTGGCGGACGATCAGGATGATTTTCATTGAATAGATTGCAGACTTCTTCTTGTGAACGCACCCTATCTCCAAAACCAATCATCATAAGTACTTCAATACGTTCTCTCTCAAGTAATTGCATTTTCTTAAACAATGAAGTAGTGTAGTGCCTGGAGCGTTAAAAACGTGAAAACTGCGGACTATACAGCACCAGTGAATGAATTCAGATGGTACATGTGAAATTTCATTCTTCAGATTTAATGACAATGTTTACCTAAATTTTTTTTTGTACTTTTAATCCACATTTTAAATCTCCAGGTGCTCCACTATCTCCGTTATAATCTGGGAATCCATCAAGTTGAGGCATATGGTATGTTCACAAAAAGTGATAAGAATTTATCGTAGAATTGTAAAGTGAAATAATATACAGGGTATTACCTTTAAAAAAACTAATGACAAAGCCATAGCTCTTGAATGAGACACCCTGTACACAAAATTTTTATTGCGAAAATTGCCCAAATAAAAATACCAATCGACCTGTCCGAGGATTTTAACATGAAATAGAAACCTAATTTTTTAATGAATTTGTTCCTTTCATCATGAAAGCACTGTATATATATATATATATATATATATAGGTACCTATATATAATAGTAATTTTCCTTGCTTCATTAATTTCAGATCTCCCGTACCCAATAAATATTCTTACCGAAGCAGAAATATAATGACGACATTTCAATAAGTATACACAAAATTTTAAAAAATGATGAAACCTTTCAACGCCATCGTGTCTTATGAAATCCGTATTATTTTAATAGCGTTATATAATTATATATCTAATTATTTTAATGAAAACATTCAATTATTTTTAATAAAAATATATCATCGTTTCTCATTTGTAATTGATTTATATCAAGTAGAAGAATTCATTATGTAATTTGAAACACCTTTTGTTCATTTTTGCTTATAATATAATAATACAAGTAATTTCTTTTATTCTGACTCATAGAATCCTAATTAAACCATTTCATATGGTTTATGACGTTCATGGAGACCCCGTTTTACCAAAACTCATAACTAATGCATAATAAGTTGTTTGCTAGGAATTAACATTGGAATTCCTTCTAACCTTCAGTGTAGAATAAAATACCCAGAAGAACATTGTGCTCAGCATTAAAATCTCCATGAAAGACAGTTGCTTTTATGAACTTCTGTCTGCGTAGTCGATCCCGAATAGGAATACCTCAAATATTTACCCATCTATTGTCATTTGCGCAATAACAAAGATAATTCTACAATCATCTGTTTACAGAAGAGATAAAACTAACGATAATAGATTTCGATCTGTCGACGAAACTTGGAAAAATACTTATTTAGTTAGATATTGAATGGGAAATTTCGACTTGTCAACCTACAAAAATTACGGTGGTATGGTTAACGAAGAAGACCAATGTTGTCTCTTTGTTTACCTGGAAGTCGGATTAGCCTTGAATGATTTGCGCGTTTCGAAAATCGTCACAAGTGGCTTACTGTACTTAAATGACTTTATCATATTGCACTTGAAGAGATAAAATTTACTGTGGTATTTACTCACCTATTTTTCTAAAACGTATAAAGATGTATTGCCACTACTTCGTCAAACAAAACGAATGCTTCTAAGTACTCGAACGAACTGACTATTCCACCACTACCATAGCAGAATTTTATCCTACCTAGTGTACCTTACGTTGAGGTCGAGATAACAGGTGCAGTGTTGTCGCATTCACAATATCATCAAAGCTCGTAGGACAAAGATATTTTATTGATGTATCAATTAATGTGGGCGATGCGATGGTTGTTATTTTGTTTGATGTCACGTGGTGTCGACAGAATTGAATACTGTTGCTTCTTCATTCCGAGTAGAAATGGCATTCATTGGGTCCCTAAGCCAATAGACTGGCTTAGAAATAAATCTATCGTTTATTTATTTGTATAACGAAAGTTCGTAACGACTGATGGTACACCAAGTACTGAAATTTCTTGTCGAAAGAAATTAAAAGGAATAATTTCTAGCTCGTAGACACTGTCGCTAAATCATCGTCATGAAATGATTGTGAGGAAGTTGATCTCCTCATTTCAAGTTGAAAAACAATGAAAAATTCAGCAGGAAATTTTGTTAAGACCGTTGATTTACCTCAAACCATCCAAAGAATTTACCCAGTAATTCTTTCATGATAAGAAATTTATCAATACGTTAATGCTTCTTATTCTCTACAGAGATAATTTCTTCAGAGATAGCTACTTTTATCAGATTTGCACAAAAGCATAGTTAAGTAAATAAATCCATCAATTGAGCAGCGTGGGAGGTTTAGGGGTTAAATCCTCACCCAGACTGACGCATGAGACAAAACGAAGAAAAGTCATTTTTAGATATTTACGAATAGACCAAAACAGTATGTAATGAGTTCAATATTACAATTTTACAACCTAGAACTAACCGGCAAACTAACAGAAATAAATAAATAAAGAATATTATCGAAGAGCTATTTATGTTCCGTTTCTAGACCAAACAATACAGGCAATAGATTCAAACTTCATAAATCACATAAATACCGTTTCAAAAACTATTATTTAATAATAATAGTTTAGATATTGAAGAAATGTTGAATTCCACCCAACAGGTTCTGGAATGTTATGAACTGGATGACTCTCTGCTATGGCAGAAGTTACACTTTGTGTCCAATTCAACAAAAATAAAACTAAAAAGTCACAAAGTGCGATTGAGGCGTTGGAAAGATGCAAAAAAAATTTATTTCCAAATTTATAACCAACAATCATAAACTCTCAATTATAATGGCAACATTCATGTTTTTGTGAAATATGGTTTTCTTCCCTAAAATTTCTCAAAAATTATTTGCGAAATTCTACTGGTGACGACACGTAAACGGCCTAGCTTTGATGTATATACATTCAGATATTCCTATTCTGAAAGGCAAAATTTTACATGTCTTAGCCCTTCAATCTCACCGTAATTTTAATAGCGATTTATTATGTCTTTTTTGTTTTTGTTTTAATTTCATGAGTATACTTATACTCATTGCTTTAAAGTATTTTTGTCATTGTCATTTATGATTTTTAAATGTATTTTATATGTAGGTATGCTGTTTGAAACTACCTGATAGATTTTTTCATTATATTCTATTAAATGTACTTTATTTATGTACGTTTCGTTTTGTGTTCCATAATATGTTCTCGTTTATTATATTCTCTCCATTTTTTTTTGGAAACCAGACTAATACAAAATTCTGACTGCGCCACTGAAATCCACAAGAAATTGTCGGTTCTAGGCCGCAAAAATGGGATCAAATATACCGATAGAATATTATTTTGTTCAGTATTTGTTGATAACTATGATGGTTGCGTAAACCGAAAAATCTGTAATTGAGAATTTATGTTATTCGATCGATGTTTTACTGAATGTATTGAATATGTCCGTGTTGGGTTAATTTTAGTTATGGATTTTTATTTGCTGTTCTTTGATTTTCTGCCAGTTTTTCATTCAATTTATTCATAAATGTTCTGTCACTTATGGTACTATTCAAATTTTATTGAATATGTAACATTTATAATACGTACCACTGCAAAGTTTTTAAAAGTTTTTTATTGTCACTGTTAAAATCAAGATTTTTATTGCTTTTATTTTTAATACGAGCCATTCTTTACATTCTCATCTCACGTAAAACAAAATTCAGAAAGAAAGTTGGAAGCAGCAAAATACTCAAGAACAAGAACAACTGTACTCCAAAAAAATTAAAATTATAAATGTCATAATATTGACTACAACATCGAACTTTTAGAAATAGAATATGATAAACATATCGGTAAATAAATTTACTTATACAAAATAATTTGAATATTACTTTGAGCGACAGAACAAATATAAAAATCGCAGTACAATTAACACAGATTTAAATTTTCAAGAACGAAAGAAAATTCAGGTCTCGAGTCAACAAAGTGAACTTGTTTTGCGTTGTCCTGATGGAGAACAAATATTCTGAAACATGTAAAAGCGGTGGGCCTACACATGCAAATTTTACCCATAATATACTTTTCTATACTCACAATATGCTTTCAAGTCATTCAATATTGAATTAATTTTGACGCAATAGAAAATGAAATGTTGATATTAAAATGCCGAACACTGGGATACCATTTATATTTGTAGAGAAAGTATTGTGAAATTGAAAACATTGTCTGCCACGGTAGATTTCTGTATAGCTGTAAAGTGTCAACAGATTCTCAATTCGGAGCAGACGAGTAAATACTGAGAAACAACGGTATATCTGTAAATTAAAAACAAGGTCAGAAAGACTGTGCGCTCGGGCGATAAGATTTATCAGTGGAACGATTGGGACCTTATATGAAGTCATTGGACTTATTATATTATGACCGGAAATTGAGACAACGAAATCAACTCATATTTATGGCAAACCAAAAATTTTTCTGTATCACAATAGTATTTTTTCGAATGATGTTCAGACTGTATTAGAAGCTGCAGTGGGACTCCGTGCACTATAGTATTCTACCTGTCGCTTTCTATAATAGAATTCTACTGTAGAAAGCGATAATCGCATTTGACGGCACTCTGTGTTACAATCGCCTTCTCTTCGGGTATTTCCGGAATTTGTAGAGTTATTTGTTATTTTAAAAGTGGCAATACTGATATTTTCATTTGATAAACGTCAATTTTATGTGTGTCATTTCTATTTTTGTGATTTTGTTGATTTCTTTGCTTCAAATTGCGACTAAAGGCGAGTTCAAACAACTTCATAACTTTAATTTTCATAATTATAATTGACGAATGTCTCGCTGTCTCGTCTAAAAAAATACTTAAAATTATTACGAACATTATTTTCCAATCCCGCCTCGTCTCCTGCAACAGATAGAAGTCTTTTCTCTAAATCCGACAAAAAAAAAATTTGGTCCTCCAACAGTTTTGTTTATTATTTTGGTAATCATTACAATTAGTTTAAATTACTCAGCTAGCTCTATAGTTTAATAAATAGCTATCGTCGCCATTCAACAAATTTTATTTATCTTTCACTAAAGTTATTAATTTTATCAGTATTTCAGACATACATTATTTTTATTTATAATTCAAAAACAATATAATAAAAGTTTATTCGATAGCTGATGATAAAAGGTATTTATTTGGTACAACTTACAAAGTTCCCCATAAGTAAAATATAAAATAATATAAATATTTTCGTTGATGCTGGATAATAATATAGAACAGTATTTCTCTATCCTTCTACCGATTTTTTACCAAAACCTAAACTGTTTAGTTTTTGAGGAAACCGTTTGCCACAGTTTATTTTCCTTGTCTTTTCCCGCTACTCTACTGAACTTATTGGTTATTAATTGTGGCTTTTCGTCATACACATCCAGCAATAATTGTCAAATGTGCATATTTATAATTTTTAATAATTATTTACCACTTTACTAACAATCATTTATAATTGATAAGCAAAACAAACTCAAAAATGACAGAACAACGATACTGTTGGACAGGTTAATTTGTTGCCAAAATAGAATACGACACGTCTATACACCTCGCCAGAAGTCGATCGCTTTCGTCGATAGAAAGCTATTTTACTCGCGTACGGAGTGCCAGTGGTATAGAAAGAAGGCGATTAATAGAATTCTATAGGACACAGAGTCCCGCTTCTGTTAATATATTGTTTTCTTTATTTCGGATATATAATTAAAGTACTTGATTATCTGACACGCCAATTGACTGACAACCGTATGAATTCCAAAATTTCCAAGATTATATATATATATATATATATATATATATATATTATATATATATATATATATATATATAATCATATATATATATATAATATATATATATATATATATATATATATATACAGGGTGGCTCACCACCCCAAAAAAAGATACATATGAAAGTTATATTTTTTCTTATGGACCACCCTATACTTTTTTATTTTTAGATACTATAGACCAAATAAAGTTAAGTTACTGTTATATTTCCTATCCCTAAAACTAACCGTTGCTGAGAAATTTTGAGAAATTAAAAAATATGGACCATAATTTAAAAATTGTTTACACCCTGTCACATGTAACGAGCTGATTGTAGCTGAATTTACTGCTTAGCTGAAAGGTTAAAGTTAACTACCACATAAAAGTTTTATTTCAATATGGTACAGAGTGGTGCAAAAAATTGCATCAAAGTTTGGGCATACTTTTATTGAATAACTTCTTGAAGTTAAATGGAACATCCTGTATTTAATGGCATATTTTGACGCACAATTAGATTCCTTTTAAAACAATATCAGGGTTACCTATACTTATCTTTCATGATTTTTACACAAAAGACGTTTTTATGTTCTACTTATGAGTAATTTCTTTATCTTGAAACTGGAACATCCTGTATTGAAATGAAAAGCTGAAATCATTTTTGAACTCATTTTATTGAAAAAATAACAATATATATATATATATATATATATATATATATATATATATATATATATATATATATATATATATATATTATATATATATATATATATATATATATATATATATATATATATATATTTATATATATATATATATACGAATTAAAATACAAATGATTACAAATATTTTCAGGCTTTCCTATGTACTTGTGATACTAATATACATCATATTAATTTCTTTTTATCATTGTGTTTTTCTTTGGCTTTATGCTCCTCCTATCGTCCGATTAGTGTGCTTGGTTTTCATTTCACGTTTCAGAAACAACAGCAATTTTTAATACACTTTTCTGTTATAAATTACTGACCTTACCCATTTACTATTAGATGAATTTCATCCTTCTCTGAAAAAGCTAATTTTTTTGTTGATGACAAATTTGGTCGATAAACAAAAAAAAGTAAGTCGAAATAAACATGCAATATTAATTTATTACTAATAAGTAAAAATAATAACAAATTGTTTTTCGTCTAAAATCAAATATATTAGTTTATCATAAAATGTTTATTTATCAATCAAAAGAGAATCATATAATTGAGATCATATTCCTTGTAGTATTTATTATGGACGAAGAATCAAATTGAAATATTATTCCTTTTTTGTGCAGAGCTTCCTAAAATTCACACAAGAAATTCTACATGCTGCGCCATCTAAGATATGGTATGATAACTATCTCTGCGACATTTGGTATATTAGTTGTGTTTCCTGCAATAATGTATTAGGCACCATTGATCTGAAAATCATTTTATCAGGGCACGCACATTGTTATTTCTATTTCATATGAAATTGTATATTTTATACTACCTACTCATCAAAATATTTTATTTTAGAAATTGAATATAACATAGTCAATTTCATAAGTCTTATTTTTAAAATCAAAGACTTCCCATGTGGATATTGTATTTTGTAAAAACCTCCAAATTAAACCCGAAAACGCAGAGATGTATTATTAATTAATGGATTTGATTGTCAAAGTACCAACTGGAACTAAATTTTAGTCGCGGTACTATGGTACCAAATTATTACGAAAAGTACTAAATTTATGAGTACCTAGTATTTTGCTAGCGAAGTACGAACGAACATAGAAGTTTTCTATACTAACAGCACTATTTTTCGTAGTTTGTACACACCACGTTAGAGGACAGGAAAGTAGAGACAAATTCAAAATTCTAGTTCCCGCCTCAGCTTGAGACTTGAAATCATAAGTTGGATGTCCACGCTTCGTTCAAGTCATTGCATAACGTATTTTCTAAGGTTGTGGTTCGGTACCCTGATCGCTACTTGTCATTCTTCTTTTCGTACTTGTCTCGTCTGTTTCGGTCTCGTGTAAGAGAGTGTTTAGTCCCGGAGCCAGGTCCGTCAGTTCAAATAATTCGTACATTTTGAATCACAATTGTTTTCTAAAGTTACAGTGCGTTCACCAAAATTTTCGTGTTTAATGATTTAATCATCAAAAATGCGTGGAAGTGGATGAACTTGGTGGGATTAATCGCTCATTAGACATTATATTTATCAAATATCAAATCTCACATCTCAAAGTAAGTATAGAAAATTCGTAATGATTGAAATTGATTTAGTCATTTTGCGGTGCGGAATTGATAATTTATTCCTTATTTATCAATGAGTTTTTTCGATTTATCCTTGATCTTCCTTGTTTCGTGTACCCAGGTTAAACTCCAAAACATTATATGAAATATCGAAATTAAAGAAACAAACTCTCCAACGTGAAAAATCTCACACTTTTTTACTTCATTGCCCTCGAAAATATAGAAATATATAATTTCAGGTATAGATCACAACACTGAATTACATTGAGGTGAACCGATACAAGTTTTTTCATATACGTGACGAGCACGACCGAGGAGTAATAATGTAGTAAAAAAAATATTTGATGTTCTTTGCCTTGAAAGCACCTTGTATTTCAAACTCCATGAACATCGAGCGATAACTTTGTATCTAGAAATATAATATCCAAAAGAGATATGCAGAAAATGACTTAGTAAATGGAGAATATGAGAACGATTCGCTCTAATTCAAGGAATTAAATGATTTAAACATCGCTACTTATTAGAAAAAATCCTTTCCAATACCAGAAGTAAGATTAATTTGGTGTAATAATGAATTAATTCAATCAACGTTGCATCAGTAACACTTCACGATAATGATGCATTTAGATTCGCAAAAAATGTTTTGAATCCTTGCATTGGCTACATTGTAATTTTCGGCTTTAAGATAACATTTATAATTTCAATTCGTAGATAAAAGATTTTGTTTAAATTTTATACTGTTTTTTCTACTAACTAATAATCTTACATTAGAAATTTCACTATACATGGAATGTCTCGGTTTGTGTGGTAAAATAAATATTTTAGAAAATGAATAAATGTAGGTATAATGTAAGAACTGAAGCTAAAAATTTGTAAATCTTGATATTTCTCTCAAATTCAGATAATAAACCAATGAACAGTTGAATTTTTCATCTAGTATATAGACAAATTTGTTGAATGCCCCTTCGATTAAAGCACGAAGAATACAATAAATTTCGCATTGCAGTTGGTGGGTTAGATGTTTTGTTCTTTGAGATCTACTTCTAAGACTAAAATATCAAAATTATTGTTTTAGGAATAATTGGGACTATACTAGTGAAAACTAGTTTTTTCCCAAATTGCTGAACTTCTATAAAGATAAAAATATTTGCCGAAAACGACCAATAGATTAAACAACTTTCTCCGCTCTTAGAAACGCCTAATAAAAAACATAGAAATGACAATTAGTCAGAATTCTTGAGCATTTCCGTCTGGTGTCTGTTTATTCTCGAATTGTAGAAAAACTCATTTGCAATTTCTTCAACACGTTGGATTAGGCTAAATGATTGTTATCATTTCATTATCTCTGTTCGCGTTGCATATTGATAAGTGAGATAGACTAGATAAGATTATTTGATCAATTTTAAATATAGAACATCGGACGAGAATTATGTTTGCTTTAATTTATCCAACAAGCAGTGTCAGGTTTCTCTACTTTTTCATCTATCCGCTTTTCAGTGAGCTCCTGATTCTATCGCACTTTATTATTAAATTTTCATTATGGTATATTTTTTTTGTACTCTGTGGACCTACATTTTAACGCCGAATTCGAACTGCCATTGAATTGAAAACAAGTACATTATCCATCATATAAATATTTGTAATTATTAAAACTCATAAAGACATACACAACATCCTAGGCGCACGTTGGGATCCGAATCCACCAACTTATCCATCATATAAATACATGTAATAATAATGTAAATATTAAAAACTCATATAGACGTACACAACATCCTAGGCACGTTGGGATCCGAATCCACCAACTTATCCATCATATAAATACATGTAATGATAATGTAAATATTAAAAACTCATAAAGACATACACAACATCCTAGGCGCACGTTGGGATCCGAATCCACCAACTTATCCATCATATAAATACATGTAATAATAATGTAAATATTAAAAACTCATATAGACGTACACAACATCCTAGGCACGTTGGGATTCGAATCCACCAACTTATCCATCATATAAATACATGTAATGATAATGTAAATAATAAAAACTCATAAAGACATACACAACATCCTAGGCGCACGTTGGGATCCGAATCCACCAACTTATCCATCATATAAATACATGTAATAATAATGTAAATATTAAAAACTCATATAGACGTAGTACACAACATCCTAGGCACGTTGGGATTCGAATCCACCAACTTATCCATCATATAAATACATGTAATGATAATGTAAATATTAAAAACTCATAAAGACATACACAACATCCTAGGCGCACGTTGGGATCCGAATCCACCAACTTATCCATCATATAAATACATGTAATAATAATGTAAATATTAAAAACTCATATAGACGTACACAACATCCTAGGCACGTTGGGATTCGAATCCACCAACTTATCCATCATATAAATACATGTAATAATAATGTAAATATTAAAAACTCATATAGACGTACACAAAATCCTAGGCACGTTGGGATCCGAACCCACCAACTTATCCATCATATAAATACATGTAATAAATATGTAAATATTAAAAACTCATATAGACGTACACAACATCCTAGGCACGTTGAGATCCGAAACCACAAACTTATCCATCATATAAATATTTGTAATTATTAAAAACTCATATAGACGTACACAACATCCTAGGCACGTTGGGATCCGAACCCACCAACTTATCCATCATATAAATACATGTAATAATAATGTAAATATTAAAAACTCATATAGATGTACACAAACAACATCCAAGGCACGTTGGAATCCGAACCCATCAACTTATCCATCATATAAATATTTGTAATTACTAAAAACTCATATAGACGTACACAACATCCTAGGCACGTTGGGATTCGAACCCACCGACTCCGCACCGAAGACGGTACACCATATGCCGCTAAAGAGAGTCCTCCATTTCAGTATATCATTTACTACTAGAAGTATGTATTTCATGTCAGATATTCCACAGTGGAGTAATTTGTGATGAAAACCGACAGTATTTATCAGCTTGTTATTCCTTCACACAAAAATGACTTATGTCAATAAACAATTCTGAGAAAATTATTCACAACTTATAATTCCATTCTAGTATATTAATTTCAAATATTTTCAATGTTCTGTAATAGTCTCGAATTATTTCAACTGAATTTTTATGAATTTACAGGAATACAGTTCATAAAATTAATAATGATAATAATATCCATTACTGATCCTCAAATCTCAATAGAATGTATTCGCTACATAAGTAAAAATTTTCGTTTGACTACTCAGCCTCAAGTATTCTCGTTGAAAAGTTCTTAATTGCATTTGTTATGTCAAATCCTAATTGAACGATTACGGTTTAATCGGATGTGGAACTTGCAAAACATTTTTGTTTTGTCATCGAACACGAAATAAATAATAAAGTAAAAAATAAAATAAATGAAATAGTTATATAAAATGCAGAAGATAATAAAGATAGGGATAGACTGCATTAAGTAAAGCTTTTCTTGACATTAGACACTGGTGATATTTTAGGCATTTTCCATGGTGAATAATCCGATACAACCAGAAATTAGGTATTTGTTCCTTACCATTTTGCTAGTGTTGTTGTGGTGATAGTTTTTGGCCTGAATTTGACATTACTCATGTACTCCTTTAGAAATAGGGTTAAGGATGAATTTGATACGCATGATAATTTTCATCACTTATTACACAATCTGTAGTTACTTCTTATGAATCCATTAATGCATCTTTCTCCTTGGTGTGCGCATTTTAATGAATTATTGCATTATGTTGCTGATTGTAACTGATGCCTAATGGTGGGTATACACCGAAGAAAAGTTATCAACTTTTGTGTTGTCAACACATGTTGGTGACAAAAGTTTCTGTAATTACCTCGTGTTAGCAACAAAAGTTGGAAACAAATGTTGGAAATCGTGTTTCCGTTTTTGGCGGTAAATATCAAAAGAATACGCTTGTCGCAGAAATTTTTTCGCTTTATGGATATACTTTCAGTTGGAAACATTTGTGCGAAACACAAGCATGTCTCTTAACGTCACGTAGACGAACGAATTAGCTTGCATAATATCATCGTCGGTCGGAGACATTGCCGCTGGCGGAGACAGCTTGTTGTCAACTGAAATGTTTCTCAAATTGTTCGCAACTCGGTGTGGACACAATGGAAACAAAAGTTGGCAACTTTCTGGAGAGTGTCAAACAGTTGGAAACACTAAAGTTGTCAACAATTTCGGTGGATACCCACCATTAGATACTGAAGTTAATATTTCTAGAATCGGCGTGTCGATACAGAATGCCGACTTATCGACAACACGGGATTCCCTCGTCAAGTGATTTGCATGAATCATCAGTGACTCATGACCCACTACAATTATAAAGATCAACACAAATTTCTTCATGTATTTCCAAACTGTTATGTAAATCCCATTACTTTCATATACTTTCAGATGGTTGAATTCACCTTAACTTCAATAGATATTCAAACTGAACGAAGTTTCCTTTCAGCTTATTAGATGTTCAATATTTTGAAGAGATCACTAGAATATATATATATATATATATATATATATATATATATATATATATATATATATATATATATATATATATATATATATATATATATATATATATATATAATTTTTCGGCAGTAGATTGTAGTAGTTACACACTGAATATTATGAATAGAAGAATGAATGGGAGTAACACAAATCATAACAATTCATATATTATTAATGTAAGTTTAAACCGCTATTGAAATCTACTTACAATGTCATTATAGTATCTCGAATCATCGTAATTGTATAATTTGTTAGTCATTTTTCATATATTGTTCGATGTAGGGTAAATGAGTTGTTTGAAATGTGGGTTAATTTCAATATATTTCATGAAATGTTTTAATGATGCTGTCTATGCCTTGCGGTCATGGCTAATTAGCACAAATCTGTACATTAGACTGGTAGCAAGATGATTAAGAGATGTTCCCGAAGTTATTTGATGAGAAAGTTCTTACCTTTCAAACCTATTTTGCCATAGATATTCATTTGATATAGAAGTTGTCAAGTTTCTGAATACTTCCATCTAAAATAACTTGTTTTCGTCTTTTAAAAAAACTTCGTATGAAATTGTACTGAGTTAGTTGCAGAAATTTTTAAGGAATTCGAGGAAATTTGATTATCACTTTATCTCATCTTGATCCAGCTATTGATTCGAATATTATACCCCTTTCAGATGAGCAAAATCTTTGAATATTCTAAACACATATTTTTCAAATTTTCATAATCATATTTCATTTCTGGTCATTGTGAATGTCATTCAGAATATTTATCATGCATTGAGTCAATACAGATTATCGTGAAAGCAATTATTACTAATGACACAATAGAGTATAGGAATCAATGAAAAACTACTACTACAAATAAATCAAGAGTAGGTTTCCTGAAACATGTTTGAACTTTTATAATAAACACAACCATTATCTTTATCATTCAGTTGTATCTCTTTAAATACAAGATATAATTAAATTATAATATAAGCAGACACGACACGGCTTATCATTTGTTACATTAGATAAATGACTCAGAAAATAAAATATTTTTATAGAATTACTACTGAAAGGCTTTTTACACGATCATTTCAGTTCTCTTTTCCGTCTCCGTTTCAGTCGAACTGTCAGTTCATCCGTTTTAGTTCATTTCTTTTCAAGCAATCTGTTCAATTATCAGTTTTAGTCGATGTTGACGTAGTTTGATATTTATTAATTAATGAAACAATTTTCCATTTTAATTTGATATAATTGTTACCTCAAATGAACGTCATCGTGATTTTAGTGAACTAAAATGAGAATGGAATAAAAAAAATAAGTATGATTAGTTCACCATATCCGTTACAGTTTTTGCTTTTTACACAAAGAATTAATTGACAGTTCGACTAAGACGAAAACGAAGAAGTAAATGAGAACTGAAAGGATCTTGTGAAAATCCTTTTACTTTGATTTGTAATGTATTTATGTACCTGTGCCAATTTTTTGTTTATATGTATATGATATGGTAATATACTTTACCGTTTCATACTAGTCAGCACTTTGAAACTACCTAAACTGTTAATCTTTGAAGCCACCGAAGAAAATTATGTTTACAATTAGCTTTTTGGTTTTAGTAGATCTAACGGAATATTTCCGGAATTCATTCATTTGGAAATCGCAAACAAAATATTCTGATGAGTTTATGTTGTGAAATGATATTCTCCTATGCAGGGCCCTTTTTACCGATAGGCTGGAGTAGGCTGCTGCCTATAGGCCCCTTTCACTCAACAATGATTATGTACTCCGGTGACTGGTGAAAATTTGAATGAAAAAACTATACTCAGCTCGGAATTCGGTATTATGAGGGAAATAGACGATTAGCGATATAATTGAAGATTTTGCCAAAAATAAATTTAGAAAAGTTGTATTTTAGTATAACAGTTTTTGTTAGAATTGAGTAGTGTTCTCATTGAGTTAGTAGGTATTGAGCATTAAATTATTAATAAATATATTCTACTAGTAGCTCCGTAGTTCAGTGGTCAGTGCGTTGGGCTAAGGAACAGAAGGTCGCTGGATCGCATCCCGGCCGGAACAACGAATTTATGCGGAGCCACCTCTCGGAAGGCAATGGCAAACCACCGAGCAGTATTCTGCCTAGTAAAGCCTCTCTGTAAAGACGTTCGGAAACGTCGTAAAACTGTAGGTCCCTTCTATTCGTGCATCGCTGTATCACCCACAGCACGAGTAGTTGTAGAGAGGTCGCCTCGCCCTAAACCGGGTACGGCACCACAAGAAGATATTCTACTAGTATAAACATAGTAACTACAGGGCTGAGCTCTAGAAGAAAACTAGACCAATATAAATAGCACATTCCAAATTAATGGAGTGAAGAATAAATTTTAAACTTTAAAATAAAAACACTTGGCTTATGTTTCACAATATAAAAAAATAATTAGATACTGTATTTAGCAGTAACGAAAAGTCGACATGTTTCGAGTTATGAGCTCATTATCAAGACTGACTGTCAGTCTGACTGTCAGTCTTGATAATGAGCTCATAAGTCGAAACATGTCGACTTTTCGTTACTGCTAAATACAGTATCTAAATATTTTTTTATATTGTGAAACATAAGCCAAGTGTTTTTATTTTAAAGTTTATACTTTATTCTTTATGATGTTTCACCAAGTGATGTGCGAGAATTCAATAATAGAGTGAAGTTCAAGATATACGAATTAATAAATGAAATTTTTTTAAAAGAAAACTCATTAATTTAGTTTACGGTAATGGAATTTCTAAATGCACATGACTTCTCTATGACACTTTAAGGTGAACACGTACACCTGAGGCACTTCGATACTTTTAAATCTCGAAATTCAATTCTTTTTGCTATACTAAGTAAACTCATTTAATAATCCATGACCCGCAATTCATACTAAAATATAAAAATCACATGATAGCGTGAAATTTGGGGCCCCCGCTTCTTAGCCTATAGGCTCCAAGAGCGATAATCCGGCACTGCTCCTATATACGAGGGCAATTCAGAAACTAACCTCCGGTTGATTGAAAAAAATACACCAAGTTAAGTAAAAATATTTTAATATATACATCTTAAAACTACATCTTTGCACTATTTTTCGACATAGTCTCCATAACGATTGAGGCACTTATCGTATCTCTTGTGCCTTGAGCCAGCCTGTGACCGCATCTTTGAGCTCTTCGTCGTCTTCAAACCGCTGGGACCCCGAGCCAATTTCTTCATTGCATGAAGAGGTGATAATTCGCTTGGCGCCAGATCTGGGCTGTAAGGTGGATGGTTGACAAACGTCCCACTTGAAGGACTCAAGAAGGGCTGTTGTAAGCGAACTACGGTAACCCCAATTTGCTGTCATTAATCTCCGTACAAAAGAGTCTTAGAAATCTGTGGAAAAATCAGTAGAACCAACTCCGTTCCTTTGTGAAACGTCCGATTTTCACGAACTTTTGCATACTGTCTGAACTTAATAACAGCACGAACTTTCACATTTGCGGGATTTTCTATGGCAAGCACACATTTTCAAACTGCCACAAAAACTAAACTAGCGCAGGTACGATGATCACTCGACTACGGCTTGTTGCCGACTGACCTGCTGAGCGTGTGAATGCACAGATGGCGCGCTACTCCCCCCACTACCCGCACTGTGACCAATCGGAGGTTAGTTTCTGAATTGCCCTCGTATATACAGCAATTCTGAGATTTCTCGATACTATTCTTAGCTTATAACATATTCTTTTGGATATCTAGAAGAATAAAACTTTTTGCAATACAAACTTTCGGAATATCTTAAATTTTTTTGGAAATTTCCGTGATTTTGGCAAAAATATCCATTGCGCCTGTCTCAAGTTGAAATTACCGAGATGGAAAAATAGTTGCCATATCCCTTATAAATTAATCTTATCCGACGTTATATTCACAGTGGTGTGCCTGTGAGAATATTCTTGATAAAAATAAATAAATGAGGACAATAACCAATGTTTTAATGCAGGTAGTTAATTCATTATATACATTAGCTATATTCAATACTCTCCACATTATATAATCATTCAATTTATGTGAAGCAGGATACATGACTTTGAGTTGTGTACTAATATTAGTAATTTTTCATTCAACAAGTCATTATTTCAAGAGTTTTTTCTTGTTCAATGCTCAACTAATCAAGTCTCATTTTCGGTTTGAATTGACGAATTCAGATTAATGGGTGATTATATTTATAGGTTGACGTTAGGCATAACAATTTTTATGGAATTATTACGCATCTACCTGTTTCATCAGTTATTAAAATCTGACTTGATTATATTTATACGTTGACGTTAGGCATAACAATTTTTATGGAATTATTACGCATCTACCTGTTTCATCAGTTATTAAAATCTGACTTTAATGAATGACAATGTAATAATATTTTGACGTAATTCAAAAACTGTTACAGCAGGTGAGAAAATTATGTATGATGTTTTCACTACCACCATAATACATGAAGACGTTCGGAATATATTTGCGTATAGGATAATATTCTTCTGCTGCAATGAATACAATAATTGTTACAAAGTAATAAATAAACAATAGCCCTAGGTCACACGTAGCATGTATGAGTTTTGGTTTCCAGGTTGGCGTACATAAATTTGAGAAAATGCCAAAAACAATGGAAACACATTGTAGATAACCACTTCCTCTATCAATTTCGACGCCGGAGGCCAAGTTTTTCGACCTTCTTAGAAAAAGTTGTACCGCGTAGTTTTGTTCATATAAAATGCGCTAAAGTCGCAATCAATATTTCCTATTTTTAAAGGGTAATTTAATGCAAATTGTTTATTGAAATCCTCAAACCAACACATGGTGACCTTTCGACTGGCAGCAATAATCTGAATCTCCCAAAATGGTTACAATGTCAAGAAACATTAAGAGAGAGTATATCAATATAACAACGAAATTTAGTGACAATTGCATTCCTAATAGCCAAATATGGGAAAATCTCGAGGAAAATCTTCTGTTTTACTGTTTGCCGTCGAATGTGAGCCTTCCTTTTTTCCAATCATGGTCATGTCTGACAGTCATCGTTGTCGCCTTCAATATGTGTGAAGTTCAGTTCACAGATATTTACAGAGACCTATATGTCATCAACATTATTCAAAAAAATTTTGCATCCTATTCACATTTTAGTAATACATGTGATTGTGTCACATCTTTGACCCATGATATGCCTTTAAAAGGTTAAGAACTTTTAATAGGCAAAAGGAAGGGATGAGTAATAAACTGAAAAAATTTAACAAAATTTTCTTTTCAACAAACTTTCTAATATTTTTAGATCTGTCTCTGAACGTGAATATATTTCGCAAATCTCATTATTGTATTTCAATAAGTATTGAAATTAGGGACTGTTAGCTTAAAACTCTAGTTGTTTTTTATGAAATAGAATTTCACAGATAAAAGCGAAAAATGTTCGATATGATAAACAGAATGTGATGAAGTGGTGGATAACCTATAAATTCTAAGTACAATTCTGTAAGTAGAATTTTTTCTTCTCTTCTGGAATAAATCTTAAATGTTATGGCTGTTATCCGTACAATTGTTCAAAGTTAACCGCTTTCTGTTTTATATCCTTTATTTACGGTACCCTTGAATTAAAGTATGGGGTTTTTTCAAGTGGCATATATTAATATACGAGTAGGTACAAGGGCATTTGACACAAGGGATCTTTTGTTTAAGCATTCGTGGTCGGTTCAAATATCAGGAGCTTATTGAATACATTTCGAGTTTATTTTTTTCGAATCTGAATACTCGGTTAACCTTTGTCATATATTTCCTCACTCTTTTGTTTTTCGTCCTTATTTCCGTTGTAAGCTAATTATGTTGATTTTTAGAAATCACCATAGGAGTTTATTTATTCCGAACTATTTGTTCCACAATACTACTAGTAATTCGTGGAAAATTTAAAAAGAGTTACAAATAAAATTATAAAACCACTTTATTAATTACGACTGCACATTTGTTTGAGTAGTAAATTTCCACTTTTCTATTTTGAACATTGTGAATCAATGTGACACGTTTTCATTTATACAAAAAGCATTTCAATGATAAAGAGTGTCACAGATTTGCAGTTTAACAATTGGAAGAAATTCTATCTATTCGTACGATTATCATATCTAAAACTTTGAACTTTAAACTTCTTGATAAATTTATAAAATTTGCTAACGTTGGACACAATAGGTTTCTTGAATATATCTTCGTCGTTCAGTCTAAATTCAATTATTTCACACGTATATTACAGCTGTGTTGACGCATCCTATAAGCATTGATGACCTTTCTTTGATAATCATTCAGGTTATGAATTGATCATTGAACATTAATTGAGGATAACTTGATAAATGACAATGACAACTGACCAATATTGATGTTTGTGCAGTAGCTGAAGTAGTTTGACAGATGTTCTCTTCACTTGTTAATTATCTTCCTTACAAAGGTCCTTTGCCTTTGAAACACTCCATCAGGGCTCAAACTTGTTCAAGGAGTAATTTATTAATGTTTATTTATCGGCTAGTGATTATTTACATAATATAGAACATTTACATAAAATTCTCTTTCAGTCGTTTTGTCATAACTTATTTTTAATAAACATATTGAGACGATAATTTTTCACTGCGCAGTCAGAAGTATTGGCATATTCGAGAAAATTTTCCTCACTCATATATGGCATATATGGATGGATAATATAATTTTTTCCGAGCGTGTGTAATAAGTGACGTAAAAAATTGATTGATCAGATTGAGTAACTTGGCGGATGTGGAGCAGTCTTCCAAGGGTCATCATCATTACAGTATAAATGGAACAATTTTTTTTGAACCTCTTAAGTAGATGAGGACGCTTAAGTTCCTGATACAAAAGCGTTCTTTTTAGTGTTTTAAAACTTATCTAATTAAATCTACCTGTAATTCCATGCTGCAAGTTTTTCATTTACAAAATAGGACACGTGGATTGATTTTTGTTCCACAAGTGCTATCAAGTTCAAAGAAATATTGAAGGTTATTTTTTCAAAGAAGGAAATGATACTTCAAAAAACTAAAAACTTTAAAGTAGATGAGGACGCTTAAGTAACTGATACAAAAGCGTGTTTTTTAGTGTTTTAAAACTTATCTAACTAAATCTACCTGTAATTCCATGCTGCAAGTTTTTCATTTACAAAATAGGACACGTGGATTGATTTTTGTTCCACAAGTGCTGTCAAGTTCAAAGAAATATTGAGGGTTATTTTTTCAAAGAAGGAAATGATACTTTAAAAAAATAAAAACTTTAACGCTTTAATAGAAAAGCATACTAGAAGGTAGAAAATAATTTTCATCGCGAGGAACATTTTAAGATATTTTAATAATGACTGTACTTTTACCAATATATGTCATTAAAATACTAAAACAATTGACTCTAAGCACCCCACGCTTTTCTACGATAAAAGAAATTTTTTTGTTAATAACACTATTCTTTATTTAATTTTATTGAAAATTTTTTTCTACTTATTAGTTTGCTTTTCTATTGAAGCGTGTTTTCTACTTTCTTTACACTATTATTTATTTTCTACTTTTTAGTTGGGTTTTCTACAAAAGCGTGCTTTTTAGTGTTTTAAACTTATTTATTCATGGTAAATCTATCTGTAATTTCATGCTGCAAGTTTCTCATTTACAAAATAGGATACGTGGATTGATTTTTGTTCCACAAGTGCTATCAAGTTCAAAGAAATATTGAGGGTTATTTTTTCAAAGAAGGAAATGATACTTTAAAAAAACTATAAACTTTAACGCTTTAATAGAAAAGCATACTAAAAGGTAGAAAATAATTTTCAGCGTGAGGAACTTTTTAAGATATTTTAATAATAACTGTACTTTTACCAATATATCTGCCATTAAAATATTATAACAATTGACTCCAAGCACCCCACGCTTTTCTACGATAAAAGAAATTTTTTTGTTAATAACACTATTCTTCATTTAAATTTATTGAAAATTGTTTTCTACTTATTAGTTTGCTTTTCTATTGAAGCGTGTTTTCTACTTTATTTACACTATTATTTATTTTCTACTTTTTAGTTGGGTTATCTACAAAAGCGTGCTTTTTAGTGTTTTTAAACTTATTTATTCATGGTAAATCTATCTGTAATTCCATGCTGCAAGTTTCTCATTTACAAAATAGGACACGTGGATTGATTTTTGTTCCACAAGTGCTATCAAGTTCAAAGAAATATTGAAGGTTATTTTTTCAAAGAATTAAATTTTAATTCACATTAGAATTTCCGCAAAAAAACATAAACTTGATTCTCTTCGATACGATAAATAGATTGTTTATGCGAATCCGAACTCGTTTTTTCGGAAGTGAGAATAATTAGCGACGGAAAAAAAACTTGACTTCACCTGTAGATTGGGGAGAATCAATATCAGATACAGGTGTGTAGATATTTCAGAATGTGTATTTGGCGTAGAATTATGTTGATTCTTCGACAGGTGAACAAGATCCTCGTGGCGTGCATTTATTACTGAAAGCATGCAGAGGTATTTGAACTACGCTCTGAGTAAGCGATTGGTCGTTAACAGTATCGAAATTGAATCCTTCTGGAAATGCGCAAATTGAAATTCCGAATTATTAAAATTTATTTTTATATGTTTATATGGATTTAATTAAATTTTACTGTACTACATTATTTATTCTTTAGACATTTTCGTTGAATCACTCTCTTGATTCGTTGATATGAAAGTCTGATTACGAAGTTTATACCGATCCGCTTATCTTTGATTTACACAGGAAAAAATGAAATATTTCTGAAACTTCCTTCATTTCATGAAGTTGTTTTACACCAAAATACTGAATGTTTCATTAAAAAAATATATTTAATAAAATATTATATATATATATAACACATACATTAAATTACCTATATTTATATATATATGGGGCCGTTCAAGTATTACGTAACGCAATTTTTGAAGATTTTTGACCCTCCCTCCCCCCTATGTAACGCTCCGTAACGTTTTCATGAACCCCACCTCCCCCTATAAACGTTACGTAACACCCAAGTAACTATTTTTACCTAAAAGTCACAAATATGTTGCGCAAAGTACCGGAAAGTTGCTAAAATACCGTTTTTATTGTTTTAATCGTGTTTTCGTTAATAATGAACAAAACAAGAGATTTTTATTTAATAAACAATCATACATAATCAGATATGTTGAAAAGGGCTCAAATTTGTCCTAATAAACTTTTACTACTAATCTTACATTTAATTATGCCGTTTTCCTGACTTAGCCCTGTCGTTGCATACATTTTTAGCTAACTTCATCCACCATTATTTTTCTCATGCATTATTCAATTTTCACTCATTAGCAGGTTTTCACTTTGAAAACCTGCTTATTGAAATGGGTGCGATTAGCAAAGTAGGACCTAGGCCCAAGATAGTTTTTCGTTTCATGACATTTCAGGATGCTTGGCATCAAAAACCTAATTTCAAAAGTCTGTCTTTCTCTACATATGTATATAATATATATATATATATATATATATATATATATATATATATATATATATATTTATATATATATTTATATATATATTATATATAATATATATATATATATATATATATATATATATATATAATATATATATATATATATATATATATATATATATATATATTCGTATGTATGTATGTAGGTAGATAGTTTCGTAGTTTCGCTCCTGTGTATTACATGTTTAAAAAACTGGCAACGGAAAGAAAATATAAATGACGAATAATACAGTTGAGGTATTCCCCATAAAACATAAACGGATAGAGTTGCCAACTTGGGATAACAAAATAAAACTGACTTACAATACAATCGAGGGATTCCCCGTAAAAAATAATCGAAAAGAGTTAACAACTTCGGAGATTCAAATTCTCTAGTTTTTTATTTCAATAAAAATCAATGTTACGTAGCACGTTGTTCGAACCCCCCTCCCGCCCCTGTAACGCATCGTAACGTTTTACAAGACCCCCCACCCCCCAAATTGCGTTACGTAATACTTGAACGACCCCTATATATATATATATACATATATATATATATATATTTATATATATATATATATATTATTCTATATTTTTATATATATTATATCTATATCTATATATATATATATACATATATATACATATATATATATATATATATATATATAATATTATATATATATATATATAATTATATATATATATATATATATATATATATATATATATATATATATATAATATATATATAATATATATATATATATATATATATATATATATAAGAATACAATTTATTGACAAAACAGCTACACCATTATTACACATAATAATAAAGCAACAAAAGGTCTGCCGTCAAGAAAAAAAATCTTTAGTTAACATAATTTCAGTGTGCCTAGAGCTCTTTTATCAGTCTTGTGTTTCCTACTTTAGTCCTAGTATTCATCAATACTGTAAGGTTCGCATTGCAAAAACAGGCGTGTTTCGGCTTTAAATTTATTAATGCTCGATATTTTCCTTATAGAGAGAGGCAGCGAATTAAAAAATTTCAGACACATATATTGTGTATTTTTTTGGCAGGTTCAGTGTCCTCAGAGGATATAGATACGCTGCTGTTTTTCTTGTGTTGTTCTTATTTTTAAACTCTTCAAAATATTGTTGATTTTCATAGAGAAAAACAAGGCAGCCATAAATATAAAGACCAACGATGATCGTTAACAGGTCTCTATATCGCAGATGCAGCATTGTTCTCATAGCTAATTTCTGAGTGATGAAGATTCTTCTGGCATGTCCACTGCCTCCCCAGAAAATCAATCCATATGGTAGCACTGATTGGTAGTTTGCATGTTAAATTATTTTTAGAACATCAAGATTTACAGGAGGTTTTAGAACATTAAGACTGTAGATTATTGAGCATATTTTCTTGTTAAGCTCATAAACGTGCTTATTCCATTTAAGTTGAGAGTCTAGATGAATATATATATATATATATATATATATATATATATATATATATATATATATATATATATATATATATATATATATATATATATATATATATATATTGGGTGAGCCAACTGATGGTTTCTTTTTGAAATTGATTTTAAAACTGCACTGTTGAGGAATGAAGATGGTGACACCGTTACAGAAAAGGTAGTGTGCTACAGTGACTTGTCGACTGATTTTTTTATGGCCGCAATTAGACTATTTTGACTTGGACGAGCTTTGGTTCCAGCAGGATGGCGCAACATGTCACATCAGCCGTGAAACTATACATCTTTTGCACCCAAGTTTTGGAGAAAATAATTGGCAGTGGTGCAGATGCGATTTCTCGTCGTGTGACTTTTTTGTGGGGATTTGTTAACGAATGTTGTTACTTCAACGTTATATAAATAATTGACGGACTGAAGGAAAATACTCGTGAAATAAAGCAACAAGCATGCCAAAATGTGCTGAAAAATTTGGAGAAAATGATGTCGTCAAGCTAGTCGCAGAGGCCATTTAACTGAAATTATCGGAAGGTGTACACTTTTCCAAATGAAGCAACAATCATTCGAAAATATTTAACGGTGTAGTTTCAAAAGAAATTTCAAAAAGAAACAATTAGATGGTCGTCCCTTTCTTTTCGTTGAATATCAAATGAAGGGAACATATTTATAAGTGAAATATCAGGATATTGAGACTTTTTTTTTCATACCAATGGAATATTTTCACTAAACACACAGTTACAAAAATAATATCGATGCATTGGCCTCTATTTTATTTAGTTTTAGACTTCCTTCATTTCTTTTGGAGTTGTTTTCGAATAAATATATTCATTTACATTTCGAGAAATAAATGAGGAAGTACAAACTTGAACTTTCTCCTCTATATTATTGTATAATCTTGAGCATTATTATACGCAAATCTCACCGTTGTGTTAATTGAGAATGAATTAACGCTTTTTTTTGCAAGAAGTCGACCTTTACATTCTCAGTGACGCAAGTGGATACAAGAACGTCAGTGAGCCCGGTCAAGCTCAAAAAGTATTCACCAGACACTCTTTGTATAATTGTTTTGCATTAACTAGCTTAACATTATTCGACGGAGTTATGAATTTCGAGCTGAACATGAACAATAATTTATGTGAGGTTGTGCTTATTACGCTCACACACACACACACACACACATATATATATATATATATATATATATATATATATATAACGGATGGAATCCGTCGTTACTACGTGAGAACTTATAAGGATTAACATAAACAAAATTTGATTTTTTATTATAAGTCAGCGCTGCTCCCAAAAATACCCATTGCTTGATTGCACTTTTTTTCCATTATGCTCTGTTCATTGCTTTTCTTCGCCAGTTCTGTATTCCTAGCTTCTGTAAATCCTTTTCCCACCACTTGAATCCATTTCGTCTTTGGTCTCCCTATTCGTCAATAATTTCTCTGGACATGCCTTGTTTTTTTGGTCTTTCCTCTTCTAATCAAGCTATATGCCCCAACCACCTCATTCTTTGTGCTCTCATTATGTTACATATATCTTTATATAATTCACTTATTTCTCCATTTGTTCCTCTTTCCCAAACTTCCCCCACCTTCCACCGCCATATATTTTCCTTTCGAATATTTCTAGTAACAGTATTTCTTTCAGATTTAATTTCCATGTTTCACAGCCGTAAATAACCACTGGCCTTATCATTGTTTTATATACTATTTTCTCCACATTCCTTGAGATTTTTTTTAGATTTCAAGATATGTCCTTCCATACTATTTGCACCTTTCGCTATTCTCTCTCGTATTTCATCTTCCTATCTACCATTATCAGTTATTGTTACTCCCAAATGATTAAACTTGCTTACTTTTTCGAAATCGTATTGTGTCCCTTCACAATTTATTTTAAGACTTTCAATGTTATTTTCTGTTTTGTCTACTACCATGAATTTTGTTTTCCTTTAATTTATTCTTAATCCCTTTTTTCTTCCTCTAATATTTTTACTCCATCTTCCAGGTTTTGTTTTGTTTTTGCAAGAATGACTTCTATTTTGTTCTTTATTTAACTATGTTCATTATCACAAAATAGTCAAAAGTATATACTATTATTGCAATTTTCATCGGGCAGATTGAGTTCAGAAATAAATATAGACAAATGTTCGTCTCTTATATAGGTATTATTTCTCCAGGAGAATCTATTGTAATTGATAATGGCTTAAGAAGAAAATACATCAAGAACGGGTTATTTAAATGAGTTTTCCACTTTGATACATTAAAAATTCTTGGACTACGTCATGGTTTGAATATATAAAATATAGGAGAATGAATCAAGTGAATCTGGTCGTCCAACAAGACATTATCATTTATAGTATGATTCAGTTTGAAAACTTCCAATGATTCTAATCATTCAATTTGGCTCCTCTCGACAATTTGCACAAAACATTCACAGATACATGTATAGGGTTGCAACAAGGTAAATATTTGGCTTTCCTCTTTCATTATTGAAAATAACAGCTTTATCAGGTCACCTTGAAATAATACAAATAGACTTTACAAATGATTCAAATTGATTAAATTATATTTCAAATCGTGTGGGGTTGGCTTTTCATTTCAGTTTCTTTCTGAATTCATTGAGTTAAACACAGTTAGGGATCTTCTTCGTTAATTCACTACCACTATATTTTGACACATTGTATCTATACAATTTTTGACAAAAATTTAGAATAATTAACCAACAATAATTATAACTTAACCCAACTTAAAACTAATTTTGACTAGTAGTGATTAAATGGAAAACTAGAAAAGTAGGACTTTGAACTTACGGAATAATATCAAATACTTATCCAGAGAAAGAAAACGTTTCTTTTGAAATTGAAAGAATTAACAACAGTTTTGAGTAAATTCTTTTAGATCCTGTCCTGCTGTGCAATCAGAGACGTTGATAGAATTCTCATTTCCAGGTGTTTGTGTTTGCAGAATTCCAAAAAAGGACAGCAAAATGGAGTGAAATGAATACAAGTGAAAACTCTACGTGTTCTTTGGCGGTATTGAACTCATAAAATTTCTATTGCATATGGTCAAATGTTCAACTATTATAGTGACACATTTATCGCCGGTGAAGTATAAGATAAAATTCAAGGGATAAGAAATTTATTGTCGTTTGGGAGCATAGGGACTTATAATTAAAATAGAAATACTATTCAATGTTTGCGATAATTATTGAAGACTCCTTCGCAACTTGTATCACTACGATCAAAATTTGATTGAACATTGTTTTATTCTATGAAACTAAATAATTTTTTATGTAATATGATAATATAAAACATTGCTAACATCAAAGCATTTCAATATTGCCTTTTCTCATTATTAAGTGGGGTTCTACAAATTTTGGTAAACTATATTTCGCACGAAAATTTGTAGTTCATTGCTCTCTTACCAGAAATTTTCTCAGTTATCCGACATGTATATATATATATATATATATATATATATATATATATATATATATAATTATATTTATATATATATATATTTATATATATATATATATATATATATATATATATATATATATATATATATATATATATATATATATATATATATATATGTATATATATATATATATATATCACAATTGTATTCATTACAAGATGAAAATGGAACCAATATTTGCGGGAAACATCAGTTCTTGCAGTACGATTCGCATATTTATAATATAATGTTTCTTTACAGTATGCTTGTGCTAATAATATATAATTCAAAATCACTGGACATTTAAGATTTTTATCCATAACAATATGAATCAACTCTAGAAGCAAATAATATATTATAGATTTATTGAATTTTGTGTTTGTAGGTTTGAGTGTTTTTTTATAAATAGTTTATTAAATAACGACATTTAATATTCCGAAAGCAGACAAGATATGTTCAATCAATTAAGCTACTAAAATATAAATTTTTTCATCGATTTTTAAGTGTGAACGCGATTTCTAAAGAATTTAATAATTTTATTTTATATTATGAAAAGAACAAGCTATTCGAAGTGAAAATCAATTGCGAACTCTACTAACCATTCATTCCGAATGAAAGAAGGAGCCTGAAACATAAAATTAAAGCATTCTGCCTACTTGAAACGCAGCTGCCGTTCCGTTCTATCGATAATGGCCTGTATCGTTCAAAAACCAGTAAAATTCAATTGTAAGAATACCAAGAAGACCAAAAATATAACTACCAGGTAGTCAAGAAACGCATAGCAATTTCGTCACAAAACTAATCTGAACCATATTCAGTTCATGGATAAAAATTGTTACCCTTGGGCCTTTCAAATTTGGGCTGGCAGCGTGTAAGTATAATTAGTGAATTTAGAAAATTTTATCTGCCTCAACATGTGGCCGAAACTGACGGGGGGTTTGGATACCTAATAACCCTCCTGGGGATAATTTTACATACCCTAATATTTGGAGTATTGTCATCTCATAAATATATTTCAGTGCTGTCACCAAGCTATTTTATATTTCATATTAATTTTAAATCAGAGGGTGGTTCGTACATTATAAGAAACGGACGTGAAAGTTTATTTAAATACTACACTAGCAGGTGGCCAAGTCATCCAAATAAATTAGTTAATGAAATTACTGACAAGGAAATTTAAATTAGTTAAGGACTTGTGGAGAAAGGTTCGAAAATAAGTTGAGTTCTGGTGGTCTTCTATCTATGTATTTGCAAAAATTGATACAATATTTCAAGCAATTTCTGTATGAGAATTGTTTTCTCTTCTAACGCATATTCCGGTATATTCTTCCAAGTGTCCATGGGAAATTGATGTTTTTACAATTATTCCTTAAAACACAGGGTAAAAGTGAATTCTACCCCTCATTCTGTATCTGCGTATTAAATACTAAGAAGGTTTTTCGCCCGTTTGTTCGGTTTCCTAGGTGGTACCTATAAAAGGACCCATGACACTGCAGCATTATTGAGGTTATCGGGGAATTAACCAACTGTTTATATTTTAAAATAATATATTTTCTCCAATAATGTTTTTCCAGATATGTTTTATGTTTAGTCTTAACCCTAATTATATAAACTCTGACGATTTCTCGAATTCGACAGATATTACCTATCAGTGTAATGAAGCTAGTATAGTTAAATCGAGTAGTTCATAGTATATTTAAGCTTTCATTCATTTATTTTCACTCCCGAGCCGCATTGCTTTTCAAACGTTTCGATGCGGGAATTTAATAAACTCAATTTGTGATATTTTAACTCAATTGCCAAAGTTTAATTATGTTTTCTATGTAATTTGGTGAATCGCTTGAAGATATTGAGCTATTATGGTCTTAGACAAAATCCCACATTTTATAACTGCAGGATACATTCCCATGTATTGACCCATACATTCTGAAATTCTTCGTTGATAACAAATAAAATTAATCAGAAAATTACTTCCCAAAAATCTTGCCGATAGAAGTATCTCTTTCTTTCGTTTCAGTTGTATATAATTCTCAGATATTAATGCTTGAGAATATGTAATGAATATTTGAATATAAATCAAAATCTTCTTGTGAATGTCAACATAAACTGCCCTTATGAAGCAATGATAAATAATGAAATCTTTATTTGGATGAATTAATTATGCATATTTTAATCACCTTTTATCATTGAGTTGAATAAATTTCTACTCCTATAAATAGACTGTAGAATACGTCATAGTGCTTCATGAATAGCAATAAGTTACATTTAGATATTGTTTTCCGATGGAAAAATATCTCTCTGCATCTTATCTTCAGAACTATTTCCACATTATGGCAGAATACATCATCATCCAATATATTTTTGGTTTCGTAGAATATAGAGGGGTTGCTAACTAGATTCCGCAAGAGCCTATCGGCCAAAGCTCTTTCCCTCTTTGGACCAGAAGACCCATCACTATTAACACATTTTTGACCAATGATCGCAAATCTTCTACTCCCCCATTATTTTTTAAACAGACATTCCTTAACATAATAAACTCCAAAGATTACGACATAATCCACTACACAGATGCTTCAAAGGACGACTACAGCGTTGGATGCTCAGTATGTACTCTAGACGAGACAATTTCCAAAACCCGACTTTCAAAACACTGTTGCATTCATACAGGAGAATTATTCTCTATCCTCACTGCACTGGAGATAATAAGTACCTCTAACTCAAATATTGCAATATGCACAGACTCCCTCTCGTCGATCGAATCTATTGAAGACATCTTCTCTACAAATCCCCTTGTCCAAAATATACATATGGAAAGTGAACGTTTATCGGCCCAAGGAAATGCCATCACTCTTATATGGATCCCCTCATACGTATGGATAAGAGGAAATGAGCTAGCTGACAAGATGGCGAAGGAATCACTCAGACTAGATAGCATCCGAGAACTACAGTTGGCAGGTGATCTGAGAAATAGGTTTAAAAGACTAATGAAAAACAAAAGACAAAAGCTATGGAGCCTCTCTAACACCAAACTGCTGTAAATAGAGACCGCTATAGACTCCCATAGCTTGCCACGGATGAATAGAAGAAACAAAACTGTCATAAGAAGATTAAGAATAGGACATACCCGCCTCTTCCATGGCTACCTAACAAGCAATCAAGCTCAACCTCTATGCAGCAAGTGTAATGTTCGGCTGACAGTCGAACATATCCTACAGGACTGCCACCAATTTGATGCAGCTCGACAAGAATTTCATTTGAAAAACAGAATCACAGAAAACCTCTCATCAAATTCGAATCTTTATAATGTTTTATCTTTCCTAAAATCCACAAAACTGTTTCATCTTATATAGTTATGCTAAATACTGTACCTGTGCCAATAGCCTAGTAGCTGAGGCACGTTAATCTTTAAATAAATAAATAATAATAATAATATATTTTTTGTAGCAGTCATACAACATTTTGCTAACTCAGCACTAATATTTTGATACGAAAGTTGATTTAACTGGTTATTATGTATCTTACGATTCTCGGAAATCGACAAAACAATTAACAGTCTACAATTGTGCAAATATCATGAGAATTTCTTATATATTTTCATTTACAATATTTGCATGTTGAAATATGCTCGTTACTTACATTGCTTAGAAAACTATTTTTAAAATAAATCCAGGAAAATTGAACACTATTTGATAGAGTTCATTCATCTCTCATATGAACAGAAAAATTGAGAAAGCATATTTGTGAGTATATTAACCACCGGAGGAAAAATGAGGAACATTGTTTAATATTTTTTTTGCTTTTGCGTGTTTCCGAAAATGTCCCCATATGTTCCAGTAACCACTGAAAAGTGTCGGTCATAGTGGTGAGACTAGACAAGACATTTCCAATTACTCAACTTCTTCTAATCTATTCTCAAGGCCGAATTTATGGTTAATATTACCAAAATTCATAATGAGGAGTTAATACTTTGCAAGTAATCAAACTCAATTTCTCAGCATTCATACAGAACTGTTTTTACCGAAAAACGCATGCACGAAGGCGCCATCCAAATTGTGATGGACGTGCCTATTAATTTTTGGCAGGAGTTCCGTTAGCTGAAAGCAAGCGCAATATTGCCTTTTCGTCCATACTCGTTGTTTGCCATCTAGTTTTCTGAATCATTCGACAAATTCCGACCAATAAAGTTCATTCAGAAGACCTCGTGTGTTTAGTACTGCTATCTTGTTTGGCGGTGGTCGACTACCCATCCTTGAAAGGCCCATTGACAGAACCGGCTTAGGCTCATACTGTAGCGGACATAAAATTAGATACCTTATTGTTTAAATTCCATGCGCAAAAGAAAAATTAGTCTACGTTCCACTATATTTAATTTCAAAAGATAATTCTACTGAAAGGTAACCTATACTATATACACACATAATTATTTTATGAATATATAATTCAAATTATGTATAGTAGCTTATTTGCTCACTAATAGGTTCTGATACATTTTCAGATTTATCGATAATAGATACTAGAATTGTAGGCCAAGCTACAGAGATTTAGAGTGAGCATTTTGTGCAAAAAGTGTTAGAAGAAAACCAGCTCCGCCATTGTTTGTCAAATTGTTCCACATGATATAGTGATATGTTTTTCACTCGACTTAATAAAAAACCATTTTTGCATAAAATTGTTAATAACAAAGATATAAATAATAATTTATATCTTTGTTATTAACAATTTTATGCAAAAATGGTTTTTTTTAGTTTTTTGCTTATAAAATTAAAACTATCAGAGTAATCGTGATGGTGTCAATAGACTTATTGTAGAAAATGAAAAGACGAAAAAAATGAGAGGTCGGACGACTCGATCAGACCTTTCATAACTCGGTTATTTTTTGAGTTGTAGCGTATATCCTCCGGTTAGTATTATTTATCAATATAAACTTCATTTGTGCGAAGAGCAGGAACTGTCCGATGCATAGTTTTTGATCTATGGCCATTTGAATATTTTACTAAGCAATTTTCCAGCAGACCTGAATGCGACAGGTATTGTCCGATTTCAATTTACAAAAAAGATTTTGAAAGTAGAATTTTCATAGTCCAAAACGTTCATCTTGGTTTTACATGAAAACGCTGAGAAATATGTTAAAAATAAAGCTGAACATGACGAAAAAGGGCCGAGCGCGTGAGAATAGTTGAAGAGTGGGGGTAGAGCAGCAGGCAAGGATAAGCACGACATTAGAAAGCGTCGGAATTTTGAACTTGACGGTTATTTCTCGGCCGTTTTCCGTCATGTTCAGCTTTATTTTTAACATATTTCTCAACGTTTTGATGGAAAACCAAGATGAACGTTTTGAACTATGAGAGTTTTACTTTCAAAATCGTTTTTGTAAATTGAAATCAGATCATACCTGTCGCATTCAGGTCTGCTGGAAAATTGCATAGTAAAATATTCAAATGGCCACAGATCAAAAACTATGCATCGGACAGTTCCTGCTCTTCGCACAAATGAAGTTTATATTGATAAATAATACTAGCCGGAGGATCTACGCTACAACTCAAAAAATAACCGAGTTATGAACTTTTGAAGAAACTACATTTTGGCCGGTTTTTTCCAATTTTCCCTTAGACTAAGGGTCTGATCGAGTCGTCCGACCTCTCATTTTTTTCGTCTTTTCATTTTCTACAATAAGTCTATTGACACCATCACGATTACTCTGATAGTTTCAATTTTATAAGCAGAAAACTAAATTTTTTGCATAAAATTGTTAATAACAAAGAAATAAATAATAAATTCGAGTGAAAAACATATCACTATATCATGTGGAACTATTTTACAAACAATGGCGGAGCTGGTTTTCTTCTAACACTTTTTACATGAAAAAATCTCTGTAGCTTGGCCTATTGAATGACATTAGATTCTCTTGATAATATTGAATTTTCACTAGCTTGTAGGTACTTCATTTTAAATTCACATAGATATAATTTGAATTTCGAAAAAAGTATCGAATATCAACTTATTCATTTAAATTTTCATACAATCGAATGATTCAGTTGTTTTTGGTCTTTGTTCAACCCGATTAATATTGTGTTTTTAATGTTCGGGCGTGCATTATCACCTCCGATTGAATATTCGTGGATATCTATTGTTTGGAAAGGAATTCCATTATTCCTCTGCTTATTTTGAAACTACATCGGGTAACTAGACTGTTTAGTCTTCTCCTTATCTTTTCGACATCACAATAACAACGTTTAATTATTAAAATTTCTATTACTCAAGTTACGAGGTGATAAAAATAAAAGTCTTTTAATTAGGAATTCACTGAACCATAAAAGGTTTATTCTGTCAAAAGCTAGCTGCTAATAAGGTAATTAATCAGGGGCTTTCTGAAATTGCGAAATCACTGCTCATTTCCAGTAAAAAACGCTTTTCGGAAATTTTTTCATTTCGATTTCTTATATTGGAAATGCTGAGAGTGTTGCGTAACATCTAAATTGAATAAACTTCATCAGTAGAGAGAATATTTTCCGAAATTGGTAATAATATATATATATATATATATATATATACATATATATATATATATATATATATATATATATATATATATACTATATAATATATATAATATATTTTTATATATAATATATATATATATATATACATATATATAACAATTAATATATATATATATATATATATATATATATATATATAATATATATATATATATATATATATACCATATATATATATATATACATATATATATATATATATATATATATATATATATATATATATATATATAATATATATATATATATATATATATATATATATATATATATAAATATATATATATATATATAATATGTATATATATATATATATATATATATATATATATATATTATATATATATATATAATATATATATATATATATATATATATAAATATATATATCAGTGGCGGCTCGTGAGGTGTTGTTTTAAGGAGACTACAAGAGGTGTTAAAAAATACACCATAGGCGAAAATTTTTAGAATTTTAAGGTCAACCGCCTTATAATTTAAAGAAAATCAAAGTAAAACAAGCACCCTAAAATATTAATTTCTTTGCGAAAAAAATTGTTTTCACTTTCGAGTGTCTACCTTGAGACCTACAACTCCTATTTACAATATTCACAAAAACTCTTCTTAGCCAATTAATCAATTCATCTATTCATCAAATTTTTTTTTCTCTCACAAAATAGGTATCGACCTACCTACTTAACGAATTTGTTACCTATTCGAGGAATTAATCGATTGTTGCCCAGCAAGAACCAACGGGGGGGAGGTGAGAGTTTTTTCTTGCCAAAAATAAAATAGGACCCTCCCAAAAATAGATTAAAATAAAACAAAGAGAGACATTTTCCCTAGTAAAAAGTGAACACTGCCAAAAAAATTATTCATTTTTTACCTGTGATCCGGTTAGCCAAGGATGTCTCTCATAATTTCTGATATTAAAACCGCGATTCTGTTGTTTGTTACGCTGCACCAAATTGTTTAATTCCTGGGTAGGTCGCAATGTTTTTATTAAAACTTTATTGTGCACTAAAGTTATCGGATAACAAATATTCCACTAAGTCGCCATTGAAATTTTTAAAATTAACTTCATTAACCAAACTCATTTTAAAAATAATACGCGAGCAAAATAAATTGAAACCAAAACAGTTTTCGTCTACTAGTGAATACGATTAATTCTTTCCAACGAATTCACTCGATTTTACCCGAAAGCCTATAGTTGTGATTGGTCGACATTGTGTGAGAATTACTGTATACTTTTCGAACCGAGCAGCTAGCTTCAATCGGTGTTTTCTATTTCAATGAAGTGAATAAGGTATATTCATTCGCAGCGTTTCCTTTTCTCTCTGGAATGGCATATGGAATAATGAACGCATCTATACCTCATTAAGCCTCTGCAGCATTGCCACTGTTGATATAAAATCTTGAAATGACTGAAATGCAGTAAGCTGTAAATATAAATACCTTCTATCGTAATTAATAAATTATATTATATAATGTAGGTTGAAAGGAAGGTAGGTGCATAAAATAATATGATTTTGATTAATATGAATATGCTGAATGCTGACTATTCAATATAATATAGTAGTGATACACGGAATATTATTGAGGAGGCGGCTTAGCCTCCATAGCCGCCCCTGATATATATATATATATATATATATATATATATATATATTTATATATATATATATATATATATATATATATATATATATATATATATATATATATATATATATATATATATATTTATATATATATGTATATATATATATATATATATATATATATATATATATATATTATATATATATATATATATATATTTATATGTATATAGGTATAAATGAAATTTCAAATTAGTTTGCTTTTCCTAATTTACTTATAATTCTAGTAATCACTCATACAATGACTCAATAATATAATTTATTATGTATTAGAAAGTATATACTGATCATATTATTACTAAATATCTGAAATATGATTCGTGTCATTTTTCAATTAAAAAAACGACAATTTTTTGATACTATTCTATTCAAAACCAAAAGGAAGCAAACGAAATACACGAAACGTCGTGAACTTAGCCCCAGGATCGCACTAAGGAATCCCCCTATTTCGTACTTTTAATTATTATATATGTATAACTTTGTGATAGGACTTTTTATGATTTTTTAATACTTACTTATAGAACTTTGTAGTGAATTTTAACTAGACAATGTTTAGCATAAAATATATTTTATTGTAATAGTTTCGAAATTCACATATTGATTCATGTCACCGCCCCAAATCTTTACGTGTGATTTTGCGCTGCTGCCTCTAGGTTTTGAATAGACTATAGTTAAAATTAAGAATAATTTTATTATAGTTTCACAGAATATTACGAAAGGTGATCTTCACATTGTATAGGGTCTTCCTTTATTTCAAACACATAAAACTAAAAATAGATATATAAAGTAAAATTTTCACTAGGTACTTAAAGTTGTTGGTATTACAAACATTGAGATAACTTCAAAAAAGCAGTACAGTATAGTGGATCGAAGAAATATCTCAATTATTATGATTAGATATTGGACGTGGGACACATTTTTATGATACAATTATTGTGAACCAATTGATTCATTGGTTTTTCGATTATATTACTCACTAGATGAAATTGTGGAGATAAGATTGTTGAAAACAGCTTGTGTTTATGTGAGCGGCTGAATTATTTGTTCAATCGTGCAACCGCTTAGTACCCTGCACTGATGAGATCTAATAACATCGAAACAACTGTATGCAGATTTTGAGTCGGGTTGACTTGACGAGTTCTATAATTCACTATTGGATTGTGAATGTAGAATTCTCGTCGGGAATACATGTAACCAGCTCTCTTGGAAAGTTGTTTGATAATTTTTTAAATTAATGATGAATTTTCCTTGTTCACTTTATGTAGTATCTGGATTATTTCCAGTTTTTATCACAAAATGTACTACTATCTTCAGTTAAAGTGGAAGTGAATTTATTATTGGGACTATCTGAGTTCAGGCGATACTGAAACGGAAATTTTTAGTTATTATAGGAAATTATTTTCCTCCTAAATTCAAAGTCATTCTTCAGAAATTCTGTTTGCATTGGGAAATAGGCAGATTCCCTTCCAATAAAAAAGGGGTCAAAAAAAACGGTTAAGTTCAGTCCCATATTTTGTTTTTCAGTGAAACTGCAAAGGTAAATTCGTTCCCGGCAAAATATTTTGAGAGGGGACTAGTGAAATAGAACTGTAGTATTGAATAATTTTTGTTTAATTAAATAAAATATACCTATAAAAGTGTAAAAAGGAAACACACTTGTTTCATTCCTCCCTGGAGTATGTGTCAGGGAGGCGGGCAGCTTGAGTTTGGGATTAACTCCTTCAGCCAGATCAGAGGATACACTTGTATGTACAAGTGCATTAAGGATTGGTGAGACGGGATATTTATGGAACATAGGAAGTGTGAATAGGGTTCAGAGGATTAATACTGGCCCAGCATTCGCCTTGTAAGTTTGCAAGCAGTGACTTACATTACCATGAGGAAACCTCTGAGAAAAAAATCGTGGCAGACCAGTCGGCCCCGGGGTTTGAACCCGAGACCTCCCAAATACTAGCCAGCGTACCTAACATACTCGACTAACTAGCTTGGTATAAAAGTGTAACATGTGCACAACTATACATTTGTATAAGAACTTTACCCTTAAACGTCACAGTGAAATTAGTCACATTTAGTAAAATGCAAACGACTTATTTCGTTTTTCGAATATATGAATCAATCATTCTTGTAATAAATTTTGGGCGGTTTTTAACTCTACTATTGGTGATTTTAGCATTCAAATGTACACTTTGTAACTTTTCACCTCTGGATGTTTCAATGTTGATCTTCGCCAAAATGTTTAAAGTTTGTTCATCACTAGTTGGCATTTGTGGAAGCGGTTTTCGACGAGCATTGTCAACAACGCAACGTCTTGATATATATGATCTATACTCACGTTGAAATCTCGTAATTTTGGAAATTTTGAAATTGAAAAGTTCTATGAGTCACTGTCTGTACTTGATAACAATGAACTGATTATTGATGAGGACAGTAGCAAATTTTATTTGAATGAAATTGATGCGATATTAAGTATTTTGTCAATTGAAGATCCTGACATCGAAAATATAGCAAAAGAAATGCCTGTAGTTACTTATTTAGGAGGATATTGCAGTCACATCGCTATGAAAAAATTAAAATTTCACTCGTGTCATAATTTGTTGATCTATAATAATGAAGAACTCATTGTAGAAGATAACTTCAATCTTATAAATAATTTGAATCGAGGTGGTCTTCATTATCCTCAAGATTCAGTACTTCAAATTGTCGTAAATTCATATATAATATTTCAAAAAATAATCAATAGCCATGAAGATAAATTCTCGAACGTATTTTGCCAAAGAACTTTTCTATCTAAATTAATTTTTGAATATATTCGTAAAGAAAATCACCTACTTCATTTCGAAGCATGCGACATTCATTCTTCTGAAACCATTGTTGGTATATTATTGGATTGCATCTCAAATACATTGATTAAAAACTACTGCTGCAAGAAAAATGATCGCTTAGGTAAAGGTAAGAAACGGAAAATAACAATTTATCAAAAGTAGAAAACTATTTCAGCGAACATTACCTCAAGCGATACCTCAAGATATTGATTATATTGAACTAAAAACATTGGTTTTATATACTATATGGCAAATATCGATAGAAAAACTTAATTCACTTTGTTGGCTACAATACTAAATGATTCACAAATTTTTTTACTACTTGAAAATAGTCGGAAAATGAATTTGAAACATTGATAAATACATAGAACCGATAGCTACGCAGCGTTCGCTCGGCCGCCAGGCGATGACGTCACAAATCAGTCCTGAGTCTTTATACTCAAGACGTTGTTGGCATTGTACAAATGCTCTCTTATTAACGCAACGTCTGACGTTTGATTATTGAAGACAGATTGCTTGAAGCTCCCGGCGAATGATTTTTGTAGGCTTCTCCGATAAATCATCAATAGCCTTTCTTTTGCAAGAAGTGCTTGCAATTTGGCGGTTTAGCTGTTATACATTTGCGTTATGGCAATGCTCCTTTACATGCTTTGTACATTGTCCACTCCACCCATACTGAGTAAATGAGATCTACACTTTTTATTTATACACGTCCGCCGCTTTTCACCACTTTTTAATTTTTTTTGAAAACTTTATTTTAAAATTCATATTGCAGACTGCAGAGGATACTTGAATTGACTGATATGTCGAGTGGGAAAATAAGCAACTAAATGATAAATATTTCAAGCCATTTCAGATATTTTGGTTGGGAGGGAATGTACCTACCGATAAATGGGTATTGAATGTTTAATTTAATATTTTACCTGCTGGGACCGAATATACCATCACCCCTTTTCATTGCCGTGTTGATTTTAGATTGGGTTCTTATTCCTCTCGCAATATATCATGCTTGCAGAAAATGTTATTTGCCATTGATAAAATTGTGTGTTTACGAAACGTATTATTAATTCTTCAAATATGTTATTTGTAATCGGTTGTCGCAGTCTAGACAAGAATACAATAACAAATGATCCGACTATTAATCAATAATGAATTAAACTCTGCGAGACAAAGGTGTATGTGGTTAAATTTCAATCAATTGATTGATTATATTCATCTGATAAATATGTATATATGTGTCTTTTTGTCTTTTTTAGAATTAAATTAAATTATTGAACGAGTTCAACGGAGCCTCACATACTTTTTCAATTATTGCAACTGAATCTTCACTAATTCATTATCTCAAGTCGATATTTAGCGTATTCCAATGAGTGCCCTCTAATCTTTGAATTAGGGAATGAGTAATACATAAACAATATTATAACTGGACCTTACTCCCTATTATTATCTCTAACATGAAAGATTAAAACGATAGGAATTTCATTGTCCTAGCGTCAACTTACATGTTCAAATAGTAAACTAAGTTACTGATGATTATATGCTTCATTTTTTAGTATAAAAGGATTTTTCATTCACAAGGTTGAATTTACTAACATTTGAAGTGAACTATTTACAAATTGGGTGGTCTGATATTATCAATACACATTCTAAATAATGAAATAATTATATTTCAAATGTATCCAAACGTAATTAATTATAATATTCAAATAAATTTTCTGGTTGATCATGACTCATATGTGGAGCATACCTACGGTTTCAGAATACACAACGAAATACCTAAAATATAGTATTATCCTCAAGAAAAAAAATAGAATTTCCCTCTTGCACCACCGATTCTTTAGAAAAAATCGATAAATTTAAAACAAACTAATTTTGATACTCGGAAATCTTTTCTTCATTTTCGATAACAATGTGATCTGAGATGAAAGTACTCTACTATGCTTTGGTACAGACTAGACTTACATATGGTATGTTGGGATGGGGTGGAGTGGCAAATTGTCACCTAAAAAAACTGCAAGTTTTACAGAAGTTGTTTTTGAAAAAGATGCTGAGGAGAGATATGACATACTCCACTGAGTATGTTTTTCGGGAGGCTGGAGTACTCGATTTGAGAAAGTTATATTTCCTTAGGGTCGTATGTTTTTATTATATTAATAAAGGCACCTTGAAATTAGGCCCCATCAATCATAGCTACACCACCCGGGCCAAAGCGAATGAGAAACTGAGAGCCCCTGTCGCCGTCAAAACGATAGGACTTAGACATGCAGCCTATCTGGCTCCACGTTTTCTGAACTGCCTACCGAAAGATCTCTCTATTCACACATCTCACTCGTATTTGTGGTTTAAGGACAAAGTGAAAAAGTTCTTAGTAGAAGAGGAAAGTGATATGTGCTCATCATTTTTTAATTAGGGTTTTTTATTGATTTCAGATAAAATATGGGGGTATCTACACTATTTTGCAAAGAATGTTTTAGTATATTATATCCACAGACAGCTTCGGCTTTGTGGAACAAAGAAGACTTATGTTGAATCTGTCAATGCTTATTTGTATCAGGGTTAGATATTGAAAATATTTTCTGTTTCTGTTCTGTTTTTCTCTGTCCGCTCAGATAAGGAAAAAAAACCAATCGCGTGTAAGGGTATCCGCACAACGAGCCTGGATGGTAGCCTAGCTGGTAGAGTAAAACCGCTAGATACTCGCACGTCGAGCCGGTAGATGGTAGCTGGTCATACGGAAATCAACCCGCGAAGTGTGCAGATATGTGGTTGAAATGGATCATGAGTAATGACAGTGATGATTTTTATTTATTAGAAAACAATGTTACATAGTGGTTCTTACAACAGAAATCTGAAAAAAGGTTAACGGTACATTCTATTAATCAAAAAAGACAAGAATTTGGAGAATATCATCATTTATTCAAAGAGCTGTGTGATTATCCCGATCGTGTTTTTAGGACAAACAAACAGTCCGAAATTTCGCCACCCGATATAAAGAATATCGACATTCTTTCAAATTAAATAAAGAAATTTCATGTGTGTTGACAATATATTCAGCATAAAACAACTGGCTGAAAAAAGCATAGCACACGGACGGGAACTGCATATTATATTTGTTGATTTAAAAAAGGCCTATGACAGTGTCCCTGTAAAGCCACTATGGCAGGCAATGAAGGACAGCGGGATACAAACAAACTATATTAATGCTGTCAAACAATTGTACAAAGACAACATAAGCAGAGTGAAAGTTGGAAATAATTACTCTGATGAATTCATCGTAAATAAAGGACTGCGACAGGGGTGCTGCATACCACCAACTCTATTTAAAGTATATATAAATAGAGTACTAAGAGATTGGAGAAGAAAATGTACGACAATGGGAGTGCTTATCGAGAATCAACACATATATAGTATGGAGTTCGCTGACGATCAGGTTATACTAGCAGAGGACGGAGATGACGTCAACTATATGTTTAGAAAACCAAAGGAGGAATATACGAGATGGGGCTTGGAGATAAATATGGGGAAACCAGAATATATGGTAATCGAAGGACAAGGAGAAGACCTAATTATAGACAATGACGTGATGAAGAAGACAAATGAGTATAAGTATCTAGGGGTTACAATAACCTCCGACGGTAAGGACGAAATAGATATACAAAATAAAATAAAAAAAGGGAAAACTATAATCAGACAACTACATCCCATGTTGTGGAATGACAATATCTCAAATAAAACAAAAAGAAGGATGTTTAACTCATTTGTTGAAAGTTGCGTTACCTATGGAAGTGAGGTGTGGACATTGAATGAAAAGATGAAAAATAAAATATCAGCAACAGAGATGATGTATTGGAGACGATGCTGTAAAAAGACACTATTAGATCATGAAAGAAATGAAAGAATAAGAGAAATAATGCAAGTTGATACTTCATTAATAAGTACAATTGAAAGGAAACAACTGCTGTGGTATGGACACATGAGGAGAATGGACCAGGATAGAATACCACAAAGAATTTGGAAATGGAGGCCTACAAATAGGAGAAAAAGAGGAAGACCAAGAAAGAGTTGGGAAAAGGGAATAAAAGAAGCTATGCTAAAAAGAGGGCTGGAAGAAGACGGAGTTGGAGATAGAGTCTCTTGGAGTGTGGGATGCGGTAGATGGCAAGATTAGCTGTATACAAACCGCTTATATATATATATATATATATATATATATATATATATATATATATATATATATATATATATATATATAAATTTCAAAATTTTCGAAACACTTTCTAGATTAAAGTCACTCTTTTCTAGGCATATATAATATAAACATTTCACATACAGCTCCGAAAAGTAAGAAACCAAATATGTTAGAATAGGTACATAGAAATATGTAAATATAATAAAAATAACCCAGGCAATTCGTTAAATGATCAAACAGATGTACGGAATTCTCCAATATTTGACCCCTTCTAGAATAAATTTATGTTGTTAGCAAGCTCTTCATTTACATAGGTTAAAATTCGATAAAACCAGTAATTATAATCTTTCAACTCCTTGCTATGTATGCCTACTATGACCGACACTGTACAATGCAAAACTATTCATTCGCTTGAAAATGTAATAGTACTACGAACATGCTGTCGTAAACAATTTAATTAAAATAGTTATACAAACAACAAAGCAAAGTGTTTCTCATTTTTATTTAAAAAACTTATTATCATAAAGTAACGGACAAATCCATCCAATATTTAGTATTTCAGTTCTGAATATGAAAATGATCTTAAATTTCTAATTAAGATCCACATTCATTGCTGCGGCAACACCATCTCATATCCATTTCGCACGCTGGTCGCTGGTAGCTGGTAGAATGTAAAATGTTGTTCTTCCAGCTACCAGCGAGGTATCCCGCTAGCATACAAGCGACCGGACCTTCGCGCACGTACGGTACCCCATAAGAAACTAAGAAGATGATTCTTGCAGCCAGGCGACCAGCTAGGCTACCAGCTACCATCCAGGCTCGTTGTGCGGATACCCTAAGTGAACGTCGATCTCTGACCAATTCCAAAGTTCAAAAAATGTATGATAAAATCTATCAAACAATTTTATCGAGGGTATACATTTACATGCGAACGCTTTCTCTCGTCTGTTAAATGTGCGGCTTACAATCTCAGCTGCCTTTCCTTATTCTACAAACTTACACAAAACGGCGTAACTCACCATTCAACAGTGGCTAGATCAGGTATCTGAGAGGGTCGTGGTTATATTAGATAGAGGAGCGTGAGATATCGCCACAAGGAATTGGTCGGAAAGCAAATTGTCATCCCAGGGCCGTACGTAAATAGATACATAGACATCGAGAAAGTTATTTATGACTATTATGTAGGGTTAATGGTTTAATCTTTACTTTTGTGAAGAAATACAGGGAATAGGATGGAAAATTCGTGGAATTTTACATTTACAGTTAGAAATGATAATTGCGTATTTGAGGAAGGTGAATTTTTTTTACATTCTGAAACATTAAATTTCAGGAATAGAAGGAATTAGATAATAGAATTCTTTAATAATCGATATACGTATTCAAACCACTATTCTCAGAAATGATAGGTTACCTCTTGTTTATTTCGTAGTATTCTGAAATAATATATACATATGAATATAATTTTTTATGAAATAAATCACTCTGAAGCCGACGAACAAAATATTTTTGTTCTAATAGTATAATGAAGAATAATTATTATTCTTGTTAACCTTGTTTCAACCAGTTTTTTGATTCTCTTCTCTAACGAATTGGAGTAGTAGTTTAGTACTTATAAATTAATATTAAAGAAGGTTGATATGGGAAAATCCGGTGTCACATTGTAGTGATTAAATACAAGGTTTTCTTTGATAGAATATTGAATTGAATAGACCTGCCCGATTTCGCGCAATAATTTCATTTTTAACGATATCAACTGCAAAGTTATTACATCAATTACCTAGTTCTTTAGTGTTTTTGTTAAAATGCTTGGAAGGTTACTTTTGAAGCTATGTTATTAACCGATAAATGCGCTCAAAATATAATCTAAATCTTTAAAGGATACAACAACAAATAAAACAGACTTGAGCACTGGCGAAAATTTGAAGTTGTTAATGTTGCTTGTAGAATCGCAATAACTGATCAGTACTCATTAATCGAGATCAAACTGTTTCATTTATTTTGGCGATTGATAAAATATGTTGCGAAATATGATTGCGATAAAGTTTTGTTTTTACGATCAAATATCTATAGAATAAATACTTACTATACCTTTTTTCTAAACTGATGACGTTTCGGCTTCTCTTGTGAAGCCATCTTCAGTACTCTGAAAAGTAGACAGATTGAGGCTTTACAGCATCTAATTGATTCTAATTTTTCCTACATACTCAAATGATTTCTGATTAGGTACTTTTAACTCCTTAAGATGAATTAGCCAGAGAAGATAAAAAAAAAACACACAGATATATATATATATATATATATATATATATATATCTCTGTGTGTTTTTTTTTCTGAAATTTTGAAGGAGTAACTGGGTTTATTGAAGTTGATATAATGTATCAGACTATTTCTGAAAAATCGAATGTTTTCTAATTCCCATTCGTGAGCATCTGTACATATCATAATTGTGTGTATTTTTGATAACATAATTCAATATTCCAGGGGTAATGATAATGTCAATACACATTTCCTGTTTAAGGTAAAATGTTCATGCAGTATTAAAATAAAATTTGATGAAAAACCTAATACCTCATGATAATAGATATGAGATAACACTATTTATCAAGGAAAGAATATTTACTCACTGCATTGAATTTTAAGTGACTGAAATAATATTTATTTATATATCTTAGGTATATATATTACTTTCTTCAATTTCTAGAGTTTTAATACTTTTCATTTGTTTCAGATTCATCCAGAATGAAGCTTCTCGTAGTGGTTATTATCGCTTGTTCGCTCAACTTGGGGTCCTCAGCAGTTTTCGACCCTTGCCCAAAATTTTGCAAGTGTGATTTTGCAAAAAACGCATTGAAAGTCAAGTGCACTTCCCAAGAATTTCTCCATAAGTTGGACGATAAGCAAGCTAACGCTATTCATAGTTTGGACTTGAGTAATACATCTATGAGAAGCTTCGATAAGGGATTGAAGAAACTACAAAACCTACATAATTTAGATCTATCAAATAATGAACTGAATAATCTACAATACTTTCCTCTTCTACCTAAATTAGAAAAGTTATCGTTGGCCAAAAACCAATTGAAAACAATTCCCTTTTCAATATTGCCTCAAGGAATCGAAGATTTAGATATATCATCCAATTACCTCTTAGATCTACCGAAGGATTGGTATTTGCTACATAATCTCAGAACTATACATTTGCATGGTAATCCAGTGAATTGCGATGAATCCGCCATCAACAAATATGTCAGTTTAACACAAAAAAAAGTTAATATTACAGAGAACGTAATTTGCAATACCCCTAAGAAATTGAATGGAAAAACGGTGCAATCTCTGATAGTTGAATCACTTTTAAATCCACAGTTAGGCGATCAGGAAGAAACTACTGAAAACGAGGAAGAAGTAGATAATACCGAGTTCTTCAAATATACTACTCCACCACCCGATCATTCTGAGCAGAGTGTACAAGGAGATTTATTCGAGGGAAGTGGCGAGGAAGAAGGTAGTGGAGACTCTGACAAAATCGAACCTTCCGCTTGTATTATAGACTGTTCAACTTTCAAACCATTAACAAGAGAAAATAATACCTCACCTCTCCTCTCAGTGAAGGAGCAGGTAAACATATTAATAGAAGATTTGTTTGGAAAAGAAGAAGCACCAACCTCAATCACACCAATACCTGCAGCCACAGAAAACACTTCAGCGAATACCGAGGAAGTTATTTTAGAGAAAAAAGTTACATTAGCTATGGGTGAATTACCTAAAACCACGAAGAAGACTGAAAAATTGATGTCAACAGTAGATAAAAAGGAAAGTGAGAATTTAGAACGAGCCTCTCTTGAAGAGAATGGCGATACCTATACTTATTACCTCATTGCTGTTGTCATAGTGTTGATGGTACTTGTTGCAATTTTTATTATCATTAAAAAAAGAACTTCGCGAGGAATATCAAAGAGAAAGAGAAATTCTTTCAATGAAAATGGTATTTGCGAAGAAATGAAACCATTGGGAAAATATAAAGAAATAAGCAACGGTACAAATAACGAAAAAACCAAAGAAGATGATATACGTCCAGAAAGAGTACCCTTGATGAATGGTCAGAATGGTAAAAGCGACCTCCCCATATCTCAAAAAGGTTCATTGGAAGATCTAGATGTAACTATTAGAACCCCTTCAGATAACGACAGTTCCAGTCCTAAACTTGAAAGGGTGACAATCACAGCCAGCGAAATACCCCCTTCTGTCCTGAAAACACCCCAGTTGGTTCATCGTGAGCTCAATAGTGATGGAGAAATAGTCACTAAACCACTAGATGATAGTTACTGACTTGATTAACTACGTGCGGATTTTACTTGAATACTATTGTGATAATTTTGACTTATAGACTTCGTTCCTAATATACAGTTTTTATGATTCGCTGGTGTGCGTGGATATGACCCTGTACATTCACTTTGTGAAATTTGAAGTGGCATTAATATTTCTAAACTGGAAGTATTTAATTCACTAGAAATTATGTTTTGCTCTCCAATTCTATATTTTAATGTTCTTCACAATGCTTTCAGTTTGGCTATGAAGAAACAAAAAAGTTTTTTTTATAAGATATAACTCATTGTTGCTCAGAACATTCAAGATAAATTCAACATGGTTATACAGAAATGATCTTTGATATGAAAACATAGACAAAATATACCCATCTCTTAATTGGCTATGATGTTATTGGAGTACCAATGTGTGTTTTTCAAGTACATCATCAGGTTATATAAGTGCGTTTGAGTGGGCAAGATTTTCGAACAGAAATTCCTGAATAATATGGCAAACCAAAACAATTTAAGGGTTCAGCTGAAGCAGACATACTTGTTGCTTAAATATAGTAATTAGAAGTTTCAACGTTAAAAATATACAACTGTATTATACTTCCTGAATTATATATGAGACAATTGAATTCAACAGACCGCATACATATTACAGTGGTATATTTTAATGCTCATAGCCGATTCAATTTGAATAATCAAATACAACTCATTCCTTTTTGCGGCATGTCTATGAACTCGATATCGAATTCCAAACTTTTTCATAAAGGCGATGCCATTTTAATGACATCAACAGCCAGGTAGAGCTTCATTTTGTCAGTGAATTTCCAATTAAAATTTTATTCACGTTGAATGATGACGCCATATGAAACCTTCGTTTCCAAAAATAATTGTCAATGGTCTATTATTGCAAATGTGTCAAAAATTTGGGAATGTTTCAAATTGAATTATGAGGCTGTCTTAAAATATTTATAATAAAAATCTTATTTTTGTCGACGCATAATAGTTATTAACTGATTTTTCGACTGTCATGATATTACTCAATAGAATGATGACTTTCTGGCGTTGTTTTGATACTATATAAGCCGAAGTAGTCTTATAGATATCAATATCTGATGATTTTGTTGACTATAGAGACCAGAATTGTATTACTCAACACATTAAAGCATTTCATCACGAAATTCAATAGTCAAAACTTCAAGGAATTATCGGATAGCGAGGATTTTTTTGGATACATTCACATGCTGATGTTATGCTTGACGGACCACATCAAAATCTCAGAAAAGATATTGCATATCGTGCAATGTTCTCCTTATAAATTTACTCTGAAAAAATTCAAATTCATTTCCGCTACATCGAGATAGGGTTACTTATTTGATTAGGTTTAAGTTCATTTGAAGCTCAAAATTAATTTTTTATGCCACCTTGAAGTGAGACAATCACTGAAACTCAAAGGCTGAAAAATTGTTACAACATTACCGCATCTTATACTACACGACAAGGGCTTGAGACAAGGGTATGTTTATACCGACCAAAAATATAGAGTATTATGATTTCGATAAATTAACCAATAAACCAAATTGTTTGCATTTACTTTTTCATTATGTATATTAAAATTTTTGTAAATAGTTATCTTTTGTGTAGATTTGTAAACAGTTAGTAATGTGTAGTTTTCAGGGCAAAATTGAATATTTTATATCATTTACGTTTCGTTCCTTACACATTTTTAAACCAATGTTATTTAAAAGTATTTATATATTAATGTTATTGTTATCAATATATATTTATATTTAAAATTTTAAGTAAATTCAAGTAGGAGAAAATTTTAAAAATATATTTAATATTCTCAGTTTTTGTATCGTTTTGCCGTGCCTCAATACATAAATATATAATATAAAAGTATAAGTTGTTTCAATGAGTTTGTGAAACTAATTGACAATAGGTAATTTTCAGGAGAAAGTTCATCGATTCAATTTATGTCTACGTAATAGTTAATATTCCTACGTGAAAAATAAAATATATTAACCTCAAACAACACCGCAAATTACTCACGAAATATATGTTTGATTTTGAACAGTTGTAGATAATTACAGCCATATACATTTTAAGAAGTATAAATTTCTAACAATGTATTCACTCTGGATGATAATAAAACGGAATAAATATATAAACCACTGGTTGTAGATTGACCATTGGATGCCTAAATCAAACATAAATTCCTGTATTCAGATATTAAGAACATATTTGATGAGATCTGTTGTATTAAAACTATTTGACTCATATGTTTGCAAAATGTGTAATAAGAAACTAAAATTTTTAGTTCATTCAAATTTATATCTTAAGTTTCCTCATCCACTCACAAAATGATCGACTTAAAAAGATCATATGATATCCAATTTTTCCTTGAAGGTATTTATGAATATACGAATATATAGTCCCTCTATTCTTCTAATTATTATGGAGCAACTTTGGACTACTCCTGATAATGTTAGACTATTAAAATTAAATTGGACGATTAGTTTAATCTTGATTGATGACCTTTAAGACCTATTGAGAAAGGTATTACAGATAGTCAACTTCGAGAGAATATCGTTCTCCGTTTTGAAGATATTTTGTTTATATTGATTTGGATATTCGTTTAACTGAACCAGGTCTTACAACTTCTCCTCACTTGCCTTGGATTAAAACTTTGAAATGATTAAGTCATTACAAGAATACAATTCAATCTACTTCCAATGGAAGTTTTTTTATATATACGAAAAATTTCAATTTAGAGAGAAGAGAGTTGAAAAATGTTGGGAGAAATGACTAATATACTTTTAGAGTACCTATACATTGAACCATTTCTTATTTTATAAGTGAGACTTATTTTATAGCAGAGGTTCCCAAACTTTTTTTTCTCATAGACCACTTTGAAAATTTTGCTGGTTCCGGTGGACCCCTGCACCATATTCCCAAAACTCGACAAAAAATGTGAAGATTGGATCTAACTATGGAAATTTGCGTTGGGGCTGAGTTCCAACCACGAATTAACAGTTTCCGAAAGAAAAGTGAAAATTTATTGATTAATTAGTTAATTGATTGTGCTGTGAGCGGATGTCAAAAAAGCAAAGTTGGCCAATCCAAAAAGTGATTCCATCTAACTTCATTTTTTTGACATCTACTCAAAGTACAAGAAACCAATTAATTATCCCTTACCTAATTTAGAAAATTATCAAACTGATTTCGAAGTCATCATGCAGGGCAATTAAAGGTTGAACATATGTCTGAATATTCTCGTCGAGGCATTCTACCTGTGACAAAGTACTCACTTTTTCCGACACTGGCAAACACTATAATCGATTCGCTTTACTTTTCTTTTCGAAATTCAGGAAAGAAATGAGTTACGTTTATCCTTGGCATTCATATTCCAAAGTATATTGGTAAAGAATCAAACAAGTTTATGCAAGATTGCAAGCACACACACCACAAGTCGTATTTCTTCCCTTTGCAAGTCTGAACAAGAGTTGCGGACGACGGGGAGCAATGCTTTGCAAGTGTCGACACGATGTACTGAATATGGAATAAGCAAGTAACAGTCGCTGAAATACTTAAAATATTATCTGCCTACATTGATAAGTGAAGTCAAGCCAACATTTTAGTTCTTCACTATCGAAAGCAGATAAATTTTCGTGGACCCCCGCTTACAAATTGTGAACCCCCATATTTTTGTCACGCCAACGTAGACCCCCAACGAGTCTCCCGTGGACCCCTGGGGGTCCACCTGGACCACTTTGGGAATCAATGTGTTATAGGTTAGATTCTCTTACTTAATGAAGAAGATGATTATATAACTATTGGATATCAGTAATGTAGAAATGTAAATTTGATACGTCATACATTTACTTGTATTTCAATCAATCTTTCTTGAGTATAACGGTACGTTTCCACCGAAATTTTTGGCAACTTTAGTGTTTACAACACTCCAGAAAATCACCAACTTTTGTTTCCATTGTTTCCACACCGAGTTGTCAAAAATTTGAGAATTATTTCACTTGACAACAAGCTGTCTCAACCATCGGAAATATCTCCGACCGACGATGATATTATGCAAGCAGCCGCAGTATTTATTATTTTGTACGAAAACGACGCAAGCATAAATATTGGGTGAGACCAAGCCTCAAAGGAAGAAAAGCATTGAACTATTGAATACTATTAGAACCATATCATTTTTCAATTTATTTTTCTCTTCGAAATACTGTGCCGTTTTTGTATTATTTTTCTTTGTATTTCAATTTTATTTTATTTTTATATTTTTCTTTAGTTGAGTTTCATAGTACACTTTCCAAGTGATATAAATCAATTAGCGTATCGGTTAATTCGTTCGTTCACTTGAGAGATATGTTTTTGTTTCCAACCAATGTTCCCTACTGAAAGCGTACCCACAAAGCAAAAAAATATCTGCAACAATCGTATTCTTTTGATGTTTACCGCTAAAAACGGAAACATGGTTTCCAATATTTGTTTACAATTTTTTCTGCTAACACAAGATAATTACAGAAACTTTTGTAAAAGTATTGACAACACAGAAGTTGGCAATTTTTCTTTAGTGGAGAACCACAATTACGTTGATAACTATATGATAGATAAACGTTTTGTTTTTACATGGACAAATAACAAGGTGTATGTTTACAACTTTTAGTAATTATATTCTTAACTTACATTTTCTGCCACTACTACTTTTACCGAATACGTTAACATTATTTCAGGCACTTAATTTTTCAAATAAATTAGAGATTTTTGTTTATGTTGACAACACAACAAGGTTGAGGTACTTATATTTGGTAGTAATCATATTCTAAATTTCATCAACTAAAGCTGCTACTCCAATTGGTGAAACGCACATTCATCATAGTACATTGATAATTTATCATGGGGGGGCCATCCCTAAATTACGTCACAAGGTAAGGGGTCAATGAAATGTGACATTTTGTGACAAGGGACAGAGGTCAATGTGACGCCATATGTTGTTAATATCTGAAATACTAAAACGCGAAACTTATACGTAAACTAAATATTTAAAAATATTACTAACTCTATCATTTATAAGGCTTATGTAGGTTTAAGTCGTCGGCGAGTGCACGCTCGTTGTCCTAGACTGTTTGGTGCTTCGAAAAATATTTGACTTTATGTCAATTTCATTAAAGATAATTTTTAACTGCTAATTTTATTTAATTATTTCTAAATAAAAAATTGAGAAATATTTGACGTCACACAAGGGGGTGGGGGTTTCACAAGTGTGACAAGGACGGAGGAGATGTCAAAACAGCATACAATTTGTCTAACGTGATATATGGATGACAGTGCCAAATTTTTCGAAAGAAATTTCTATTATCAATACAATAGCTTTAAATAATAGATTCAATTCAAGTATGATAGATAAAATGATTAAAAAGAAGCTTACTTATAATAGGATATATCCTCAGTCAAAATCAGAGAAATCTGAAAAATTCATATCTTCATCTTATTTCGTTCTACCAACAGAAAAAGTTGCCAATGTCATACCTAAGTAATATCAAATTTGCTTTCAGACTTGAAAAAAAACTCCCAACATTTTTATTCAGTGGCCAATATGTCAGTTCCAAATTTGAAAATTAAGGAGTCTACAAGTTGATTTGTCCTGTATATAATGGAGTGTTTACAGGTCAAACTGGTCGATCATTTAAAACAAGATTCAAAGAACACCAACTATTTTTTGAAGAATAAAACATTTAAAACCATTGCTGCAAAAATAGCCACCCGTTTCCACAAATGGATAGATTCCAAATTATGGATAAAAGGAGCCAAATTGAATTATTTAAAATTATTGAATATTTTCGAACTTAATCATAATACAAACGGTAATGTCTTGCTGAACGACAAGATTAACTTACTTTATTCCCCTATATTTGATATATTCAAACCATAATGTATTCAAAGAACTTTTAAATTGTCAAGTTGAAAATCCCCTTTAATAACCTGCCCTTAATGCATATTCTTCGAAGGCTATTATCACTTATTACCCTATCAGAATTTCCTGGAAATATACTGCCTGTATAGAAGACAATTATTGTTATTTCTTTCCAAATTCGACCTTCCTGGTGATGGTCGTATGACTAAAATTGCAATAGTAGTATATAATTTTAACTATTTTGTGGTGATAAACATAATAAAATTAAGTTTTCTTTGTGTTCATAAAGTTGAATTAGTTTGGAATTTTTGGTCACAATTGATCACCGAAACTCTCTATAAATAATTACTAATTTCGAAGAAATATCTACTTTATGGCTGAGTATGTCTAATTATGAATCATTTATATACCAAGGAAGTTTAATAATTAGTTAAGCTCCATCATTTCCATTGATAAATTAACAATTTACGAAGAAACGCTTTTGCTTTTTTCAAATTCCATTTCCTGATCTCTAGTGAATTAGAAGTGGAGTCTCAAAATTCGCCGTTTCTGAGCGATCCTGTTTTGTTGTCTCCCATGAGCTGGCTTATTAGCTGTCAGGTTTTGATAAAATAAACTGGACTGAATCGCTGCCCCATTGGAAGACTTAATTTTGCCATATCATGGCTTCTTTGGCGAGCTTATTCAACTATAGTAATGGAAATTCTTAAACGTTGTTATTGTGATGTCGGAAAGATAAGAAGAAGACTAAACAGTCTAGTAGGCACACGGTGCAGTTTCAAAATAAGCTGAGGAATAATGGAATTCCTTTCTTAACAATAGATATTCAAGAATATTTAATCAGAAACGATAATATTGCCCGAACATTAAACGCACGATTTTAATGGCTTCGAACAAAGACAAAAACAACTGAATTATTCGATTGTGTAAAAATTTTATGTTGATATTATATGCTACGTTCACAATCAATCAATTTTCAATATTATCTAAAGAATCTTCTATTATTCAATCGATATGTTAATGTGATATATTGGATAGTTGGAACTTTTTCACTACGTCTTAGCAGCGAGCTATCGCTGTCAATCTCAGATTAGGTAATATTCATATAACTCTAGAATTTAAGAACAATTTCAATACATTCAATATAGGTAACATCTTTCAGTGCACTGTAACCTAGTCATAAAGTCCAGAAACTTTTTAAAACACCAAATTTCACTTTTAGTCGTATTTTATCCTATAAAATACATACTATTGTATGTAATGTATCGAAGGAAAGCAGTGGGGTGCGGGAGTATTTTTCCCATCCGTTTTAGACCTCCTATACTACGATTTTCGAAAAAAAATTATATACAGTGTGTCCACTATAAGGACTTACCACCCCTGTAAAATCGTTATTATTTGATCGATTTTGAAATTTTTTTTTGTTAGATAGGTATTAGAAATGTCCATCCAACAAGAGAGTGATAATATTTTTGGACTGTTATCGTGGCCAACTGCGACCAATTTTATTGACCCATATTTCAAGAAGTACTATTAGCGATTTGTTTTTTACGAAAAATAGTGATGGATTCTGAATCAGAATCATTGGAAACATAACCATACCGATTTTCATCATCATAAAATACAGGGTGTCCGAAAAAATATTATTTAATTTTTTTCAATATGTTATAAATAAATGTACTATTGTGGTATTTTTGGAAAAAAACTAGTGACAAAATATTATTTAGGGTTGCTTTGAATATATCTGTATCAATTTTTATCATTCAAATATACAATTTGTCTGTCGGAAAATTGAGTAAAATTGAACTGAGTTTTTTTGATACTTAGTACCTGTAACATATTTTCTGTTGTACATTATTGGATGTCTCATATTGGCCTTGAGATTTTACGTTATAACGATTTTGTATAGAAACGAACAACTTGATAACTCTACAAAAATATCTAGAATCAAAATCGTCTAGAAATTAGAATTATTCGTGTTAAATGATTGACCAGTAATTTAGGTTCTCACAGTAACAGCATCGTGAACGGGTACTCCACTAAAGTGCTGTGAAAAATATTATGTTATTTATTAGCTGTCAATTAATGATAGTTTAGTAGTTTATACTGTTTCAAAGGCGTGGAAAACACGAAAAATGTCATATTCTTTACGGGAAAGAGTGGAATTATCAAGATTAGTTGGTGATAGAACGCGTACTTTTCGTGAAGCTGCTAACAGACGTCAAACACAACGTAACATTAACCATGAAACAGATTTTTTGATCAACATGGGAACATTAGAAACACCTCCAACCTTGGTGCTAAAGATGGAAAAAAACTCAACTCACTTTTCTTATTTTCTCAGTCTTGATTTTTATATACGATACTCAGGACACTATTTAAATACCTTATGCAAGCAGCCAGACCGATCGTATGGGCCAAACATCCCGCCAGATACAAATAAAGTGTCCCTATGAGTATGACTCAACAAAGGATTCAATAAAAATGACACCATTTCTTGTTATATACCTGTGATGTAGCCATACGCTAAATAAATACAAAATTACCTTTCTTGATTTCTGTATAAAATGATTTTCACTACGACATTTACTAAGAATAACTTGTCGACATAATTTTAAATTGGTTTATCATCATTTTTATGTTATTTTTTCTCGGGCTCCGTGTTCAGAAATAAGTTACCTTCAAAATCATGAATTTCGGTACAGATATGTATAGAGTAATCTTTAATGAGAAACCAAAATTGCTTATTTCCAAAAATACTACAATAGTAAATTGTTGTAAGACATTAAAAAAAAAAACATTTTGAGAAAAAAATCCCTAATAGTACTTTTTGAAATATGGGTCAGTAAAATTGATCGCAGTTGGCCACGATAACAGCCTAAAAATATAATTACTTCCTTCTTAGATGGACATTTCATATAACTTTCCAACAAAAAAAAATTTCAGAATCGATCAAATAATAACGAGTTTACAGGGGTGGTAAGTTCTTATAGTGGACACACTGTATATATATATATATTTTTTTCCCGGTACATATTGACATCTCCAGCGGCAGAATGAGCTGAAATTGTACCTGGGATTGTTTCCATTGCAGAACGAAAGTATCAAAATTTGGGTAAATTTCTTCAACCACCGCCATGTTTACGTAGATATTTCTAATCTTCATATAAATTCCTTCCCGGTACATATTGACATCTCCAGTGGTTCGTATCACACCAAATGAGCTGAATTATTTTTATCTGGGATTGTTTTTGTTGCAGAACAAAACTATCAAAATTTGGTTGAATTATTCCAACCGCCGCCATCAGTACGCGATGCACTTCGCGAGTTAGAACTTTTTTTAAGATAGTGGTTTGAAATTTGGTATGTGGATTGAGTTGAGATTGATTGAGGTGCGTTTCTTCAATGGTTTTAGCTTTATTCCTCAACCGCTATGCACTTCGCAAATTTTTTTTTTGGAAAATAAATTATTTTTTACGTTTTAATTCGGTTTGCTTTTTAAGCGTGATTTTTCAAAATATGATTCAATTCACTAAAATCGCATATCCGCACGATGTATTTCGCGCGAAAAATACGACCTTAGCGCGATGGAGCTCTGCTGCTCACGAGTTTTTTATATATATGGTTATACAATATCACCAGTCAGAAAGCTTATTGACGAAAGAAAATGTCAACAAAATTTATAGAGGCATTGTATGAAAAGGATGTCAGAAAATTTATCTGAATTCCGTTTTCCGAATCCGATGATTATTTTCTTCGGTTGATTTAAGGCTCTTGATAGTAGCTGAACATTCTGTATAACCGTAAAATAAATGTCAACTATCGAATAGTGGCTTTTGAATTTATGAAGTCATTAGTTTTCGTTCCTTCATTATACACTACTAGGTATATACTTTCAGTTATGAAAATGAGTTATTATGCCATACTTGTTATAAACGAAAAATGAGGTGTTATTTAATCTATACCTACGGAGCATTAAATATCGTTGATTTGTACTGCTGTTGGTTTAAACAATATTTTCATTTTCCATGAATTTTGGTTAATAGTCAGTAATTACTCAAGTATTTAAAAATTTTAGTAGATAGTTTTTTAAATACGAATTGTAAAATTTCGCAACACTCTCTTAAAGTCTAATAAAAACATGACTAGTAGAATTGTGATTTAAAAAAATATGTTTCATTATAGTCATTTGGTATTTTTTTCTATTTGAAAATTTACTTTATCATTCAATGCACATATAGAAGCGTTTTCATTCTTGAAATTATTATATTACAAATGGGGCGGTACGTTTAGTTCAACCGCTTTCCTCACATAATATAATCAACTTGCGGTTGGTAATAATTTTCCGCTAATTTGTGAATAACATTTTAATCTCGAATAAGCGGCATTGAAATGTCATACTGCGCTATACCTAAAACATAATATGTACACCTTCGAATGAATTAATGATAAGACATGATATACGTAATTTGTAAAATGATGTAGGTATATTTCTTGATCAACAAACTGAAAAAATCAGAGAAAAAATTTTGATAAGAAAAATGATAAATAATTAATCAGAAGCTGAAAATAAGGATTTTATTTCGACAAAATAATAAAAGAAACCAAACATTACATTTCCGCATTGGAACTGAAATGAAGGGAAATATCCAGGTATCAATGCGGAGAGATTGAAAATACTGCCCACTACCTCAAAGAAGATGTATGAGAGTTGAAGATTTAAACTATTTAGCCTATCAACTTCTCATTTTTATAACATATTAATCAAAAAGCTTGAGAAAAAAAAACGTGAAAAGTTAGGATTATTTTTCATCAGCTAATTATTATTTTTCATCAGGATTATTTTTCATCAGAAAAAATGATAGTTGAATGCTTGTAGTTAGTTCAATAAACTGCATGGGATACTAATAGTACAAAAGTATCAATGAACAGGAAGTTGGAAGTCAGGCGGGGTACTCTTGAATCTCAAAACCCATTAGTAAATGTTGTAAAGCGTAAAAACCTGAAATTAATGGTAAATATTGAACACTGCAGTTATGCGATTTTCTAGTTTCGATAAAAATAACAATTACATTCAAGGATAAACTGAACATTTAACTGTTTTCATTGTAAGTAAGAATATATTTTTTGAATGACTTTCATTAATAACATATTCGTAAATAAATTTAACTATGAATAATTGTTAAATTTCTAGTGAAAATTAGTAAATATCTTTCACAAATTCTAATACTTTTATCTACCTGCCAATAGATTACGTATAGGTTTTCCCATCCCCATTTGCATTTTCCATTTCTAGAGTCTTAAGATATTCCATTTCTGAAGTTAGTTTGAATTACTTATCTGATGAAGCCACTATGATAAAATCAGAAACCTAAGTTGGTATTGGTATTGGAAAAACGTGGGGCTGTAACCCATCAATACTGCGATGGATGTACACTATGATAGTGAGACCTATGATCACCTATGGAGCAGTAGTGTGGCACGGCAGAACCGAACTCACCACAGCAAAGAAAACCTTGGAGAAAGTGCAAAGACTAGCATGTCTTTGTATAACAGGAGCAATGAGATCGACTCCAACAGCAGCACTAGAGGTAGTTCTGGACCTCACTCCTCTCCACATTATGGTGAGGAGAACTGCTTGGGGAGCAAACCTCAGGTTGGCTAAAGTTGGACTCAAAGGTGCTGCATACGGTACAAGGGACTCAACCCTTACCGGAAGTGCACACCTTGCTGACCTCCCAACTGACGAAATTACCAGGAAATTTAGTTTCAAGAAATTATTTCGAACGGAACTAAATACCAAGAAGGAATGGAGCATAGAATCCATTCGAGCACTGGAGAAGAATACCATAATATGGTATACGGACGGGTCTAAAACTCCCGAAGGAACTGGAGCAGGAGTCGTTGGGCCTCGTACCAAATACTCAGAACCCATGGACCAGTTCCCTAGTATTTTTCAAGCGGAAATTCACGCCATAGAAAGGTGCATTCAGTTCAACCTCGATAGGAAATACCGGAACAAGGAAATTGCGATCCTCTCCGATAGCCAAGCAGCCATGAAAGCGTTTAGCTCTTATAATATCAACTCAAAGATGGTTTGTGAATGCCTAGACAAACTAAACGATCTGGGCAGGAACAACAAAGTGATCCTTCTCTGGGTGCCGGGGCACGTCGGAGTGAAGGGTAATGAACAAGCAGACACCCTGGCACGAAAGGGTGCGTCAACACCACTAATCGGGCCAGAGCCTTTCTGCGGACTTGGAAAATCTTACTTCCAAGAAGAACTCAATAAAGCTGAAGAAGCAATGAGAGCAACATACTGGCAAAGACTTCCAGGACTGAGGCAGGCCAAAGATCTCCTCGGAAAGTTCAACCGAGCAAGATCGAAGACACTGGATTAACCTCAGCAAAACTAGTCTAAAGACAATCACAGGATTCCTTACGGGGCATTGCAGACTCAAAGAACACCTAAGGAAGCTAGGTTTAGAGGGGGACAGCACCTGCAGATTCTGCAAGGAACGTCCAGAAAAACCCCACCATATACTGATGGAGTGCTATGCTGTGCACCATCAAAGACTGAACACACTGGGATCATACCAGCTGACTGTAGAAGAAATACCACGAATAGACCCCCTTAAAATCCTCAAATTCCTGAAGGTATTGAGGCTTGAGGGGCTGCTGTAAAACGAGAACACATCGAGAAGCAGAAGAAGATGGGGCACAATAGATCTAATAAGGTCGCAGCGCATCAACCGTTAAAGAAGTTGAAGAGGCTCATTTGCGGTTTATGACTTTCTCTGTTAGTTTTTGATCGAAAGCACAAATCAAGGTATATTATATTAAGGCAGTGTCAATAATTACTTTCTATGTTACTGAAAATTTAAAATTTCATTTGCCCTCTTATTAAAAAATAACTATTGACGAATTGACGTTATAATATTGTCAGTGAAAAGAAGAGAAAGTGTTTTATGGAGCAAAATCAGACATTAAACGTCCCGAGTGGTACGTGTTTTCTGTCCAGAGTAACTAGAGTTATAACTGAAAACCAACATCATTATATTTGTGTTATGGTTTCTGTTGGAATTGAAGATTTTGCATAATTGCGATATTAACATTTTCGAGCTGTATCTTGCAAAATGTATGACTCGGTTCTAAGTCGTACAACTGAAATGCGGAAAATAGTTTCTGAACGCACATACTCATATATTAAATTTATAATTTTCCGTTGGAATCCCGTTAAAGTGGACGAACATGACCCTATGTTGCGAGAGAAAAAGTGGCAATCTTTGAAATATAGTTCCGTTTATGTGTTTTCAAGAACTGTTTCACACAAAAAACATGTGAGCAGTAGAATTCCCTCAGTAAGGTCGTATTTCTCCTCACATAAAGCTTTTCAACCACCTATGTCAATTGGGAGGGAATGTGGAGTTAAGCGAAATAGAAAACCCCCCATAAAAATATGAAATCTCTACAATGAAATGTTGGCTTCTATAACATCAACTCAATCTACGTAATTTCAAACCTCTAGTTCAATCTGGAGGAGCTGTGGAGATAGGCAAAACCTCAAAAACCATAAAAAACAAGATATATATCTCCATAAAAATGATGAGGTTGGGGAAAACAGTTTATACCATCAAATGGAATTTCCCCTAGATTGATTTCATGCACTTAGACATTTCAAACCCTCTAATCCAATTTGGACAGGGGGTTTGGGGTTGCAAAAATCCATACAGAACTGATAATTTCAGCTCAATTACCCTCCAAAAAGTCCTTTAAGGCTATATTTTGGTTATATTTCTCATGCACCTCACCGGTACTCCCTGGCTCCTGACTAAGCTGAAGTTTTGACTGAATTTACCTAATTTTTGATTTATGTCTCGAAGACGAACCCATATATCATTAGGTGCGATGGAGGCCGCTGGAGATACATACATACATACATATATATATATATATATATATATATATATATATATATATATACATATATATATATATATATATATATATATATATATATATATATATATATATATATATATATATATATATATATATATATATATATATATATATATATATATATATATATATATATATATATATATATATATATATAAATATATATATACCTTTGTGCATTCTCATAGGGATGAAGTGCTAACCGAGAAAAGGACATAATAAATACAGCGAAAGCTCTGAAGGAGTAAATTTTTCCTCTCTTTTAAACTTCACACTTCACTTTTTTCCTCCGTTTTCTTACAAGCTATACTATAAACTGTAGACCCCTGCGGTACCACCTTATGCCCCCTTTCGCAGCAGAGGAACTCTGGCCATGGACAAGCCGGTGGACCCCTGCTGCAGGATGCGGTGGACGTTACCCACTAGATCACCGGGAGGACCCTCGGCCGAGGGCGTTATCTATAAATGGTTGGTAATTTATTATCAAAAATATACGGATTGACCCACTCCTCGGACTGTGATAGAATAATTTCGGGATCCCGAAACATCTGGGGGGGGGGGCTAGATGTTTCCTCCTGTTCCCACCGCTTTACACACATAAATGTTTATATAGGTATCAGACCGCACTTCATTGTTGACTTTGGATACAGTGCAGTAGTCCATTATTTTCGGGGAAAATACGGCTAGAAACTGGATTTTTATTGCTATATTGACTATGCTACTTAACGAGTGGTTTTCTAGGTATTTATAAATATTATCTTTTCGAGACTCGATTAAAGAGCTGGTGCAAACAGGCGTGAAATTACGCGGCGGTTCGAAGATAACATGGATTTTATGGACGAGTTCAAGTAGCTGGAACTATGCAGGGTCTAACTCACAATGGCAGCCATCGAGATGGGGTGCCTTACCAGAGACGTCAAATCATTATTCAAGATGGCGGCCTCTAGATGACGCCATGGGGGCCCTGTCATCCTGACGTGAGTTCTAATCCGAGATCCTGCCTGGGGGCTCTAGCTGCCTGGGGTCCCGAAATAATAATAAATGAAAAGAGTAACTTTAGAATTTTTCAAATCACTATATAAAACTTCATGTTGATTCAATTTACTTTGAACGTTGAAATAATTTGAACATCTATCACAAATGAATTTCTTAGCTTTATTCTTGGAAATTTCACGTTGTTGACTCAGCCTGATAGGTATCACTGAACAAAAAGATTTGTTTTCATTGTCGATCAATTCCAAGGAATATACATCATCAACCGAAATATCATAAATTTTTTTAAATTTCGTGATTTGTGTAAGTTTCATTGGGATTTCTAAAACTGTAGTTTTCAAAACTTCAGAATAGAAAGGATATTATGACGTACAACATGCATTTCTAGCAGCAGAATAAAGACAACTGACTACGCTCCAGAAAAAGTAGCATAATCGTTGTTCACAACGTTGACGATAGCTTTTTTCTTACTTATTTCCTGGGGTAAATTAATGTAAGATGTACTTCCAGTACCCATTTCAAATTTATTAATAGCCACTTCCAATAAAATAACTTTGGAGAGAGCCCAATCACTGCCTTTAAAGCTCTTCTCTTCTAAATCGGTTAAAATTTTGTTTAAGACATGTGTGAACCATAATGATAAATCTGTTGTTATGTCGATATTAGCATTTGGCGTACCGAAATATTTACGTTCTATAATTTCATCATCATTCGATACTTTAATGAAATCACCCCAGAAAGATTTGTTCAGTTTTAAGGTACGAAAATCCTTGACAATTACTAATTTTATTCTTAAAAAGAACTAGAGAATCATCTAAGAATGGTTTGACATCTAAATTACGTGAATTGATAATAACCCCAGTCCTAATTTTATCATTACGTTTTTCGGTAAACCTGTGCCACTGTCGTCGTTGTTGGGGGAAATATTTAATAAAACTCATACGTATAAGTTGAGCGATTTTGGCGTATATTTTACGTTTCTCAGCTATAGGCGTCCGAAATTAAGATCGTAGCGCCGGAACGGCTAATATCGGTACTAGAGCATGGGAGATTAGCTGTTTGTTTACATTGATTGGTAATGGTATTTACGCTCATTTCATTTTGAGTTTTCGAACGTTTAGCTTCGTAATTAGTGTTTTTTTGGACTTCGTATTTTCTAGTGGTTCATTGTGTTTCGATTGAGGACAGTATTATCTCTGTTCAACAGTAGATAACCTACCTACATCAAATTCAAATTTACACTGAGTTTTTATCATTGAACATGAAAATCAATAATAAAATAAAGTAGAGGACGAATAGATTAATTGGTTGAAGGAACTATATATACCTCATGAAAAGGCTGTATGATGAAACACCAATTTATTTAAACAATAAAAAAACTTTCAAAAGCTTCAAGAAAACATCTCTGACATGTCTACTTTCATTACGAACTGAAGAATTTTTGAGTATAATGGACAAAACTAAGTACTTACCAGCAAAACTGAAAGAAACAACATGAAATAAAAGAAGAATTAATATGAATACTCTGCTTGAATGGTTTGAAAGTAATAAGTTATTATATTTTTTGAATTTTCCTGACGTATAACAGCTATCCTAAAAGTACGGTGGACTTCTGAGAGTCTGTTTTTTTGATAGAATCTCTGTTTTCCTGATTATGTAATTGAATATTTTAGTTTTTACCTAGCTATAGAGTAAGAGTATAAGATTTATTTCATATTCTTGATGTTATGATAAACTGTTATTTTGGTTGTGCAAATAAACATCATTTGTTATTATTTTAATAGTATCTCTGGTTGTTACATGAAAGAAAATACCATTATCTAGAATCTCTGGATGATGGCCCAGGTTCGATTCCGATAAAAGTGGAACATTTTTCGTTGGAATAGCATTGGACTTCAAAAACTCCACGTTTTCGGTTAGCTGAAAATTGCACATCATTAGTTGGTATAATTCTATACGGAAAAATCCACAAACTTACTGCAGGGAAAATAATTATTCTCAGTAAACTGTAAAGAACAACTCTCTTATGTTCAGACACTTTTTTTCAATCTTCAAGTTATGAATCCACATCTTTCTTCTGTCCATCATTTCCTTGTTTCCCAACTTTGTTTGGAATGCAACTTTGAATTGTCCAGCTTTCGGAAAGGTATGTAAGCTATATTCGGTTTTTTTGCCGAAGATGAACAATAGAATACACACCAATAGTGATTCATCTCTTTTGAACGTTTGTAAACGATCCAAAATACAATTAAAACTGAACAACTTCTCATATAAAATACACGTAAACAGATGTAAACAAAGCAATCTATCTCCCATGCTCTAGTAATATTCGACACCGAATACTAAAATTAATTCGTCTCAACGCTCTATAATAAGTACGAATATGTGAAAAAATAATTTTTTGCCATGCTTTAGAATTCAAATGAGAATAACTTTTTTGAATTGATTTGAGAGTTTAATCTATTTTCGTTAATTTGCCAGTGAAATTTATTTTTGTATAATACACACACAGAGACAGATGAAGATATTATAGGAAATTAAATAATATTGCCTAATGTTTCATTAGAGTAAAGATTGAAGCCGAATTGGTTTTTCCGGTTTCCAATGTTCCCTTCGATATGATTGAATATTCTCCTGAACCAATTTCCTCTATACGAAAATCCCCAAATTTCACGGTTCGCTATCATGTGGTTTATTTATACTTTAGTATGAATTGCCGGTCATAGATTATTAAATGTATATAGTATAGCAAAAAGTGCCTCAGGAGTATGTGTTCACATTAAAATTAAACTATTATAGAGAAGTCATATTCGTAAACTAACCTAATGGATTTTCTTAAAAAAATTTTTCATTTATCAATTTGTTTATCTTGAATTTCACTCTATCAATTCGGAATGTGTTATTTATATTGGTCTACGAGTATTCTTCCAGATCTCAGCCCTGCAGTTACTATGCTTATACTAGTAGAATATTTTTATTAATAATTCAATGCTCAATACTAACTCAATACTAACACTACTCAATACTAACAAAAATTGTTATACTTAATTACAATATTTTTATATTTAATTTGAGCAAAATCTTCAATTATATCGTTAACGTCAATTTCTCTCATAATATAGAATTCCGTGGTGAGTATAGTTCTACCATTCAAATTCGGATCAGGTGGAAACCTCTTGAGTGGAGGGCCCTACCGACTGCAGCCTACTCCAGCCTATTGGTAAATCCGGTCCTGGTATATATATATATATATATATATATATATATATATATATATATATATATATAAATATAGATATATAGATAAATATATATATATATAGAAATATATATATATATATACAGAGCCATAGCCAAGGGGGCGCCAGAGGGGCTGAACCCCCTCTAGAAAAGATACCAGAATTATTACAAACCAAACATATTTCGTGTTTATATCTGCGTTGAAACATAAAACTAGCCTAGTTACAAACAAATCTACCTAATTGTAAAACTGACTTAAAATTCATCTAAACCGCAAAACATGTTCACGTTTTTATCCTAAAATAAAATAGCGACAAACGAGTGGCTACTAGCAGGGTTACCAGATTTTTCAGAGCAGTGTCGCACTTTAGACGCTGATTTGTCGCCCAAAGGGGCAATCATGATTTTTTCGCAACCGCACGAAAAATAGTGCACCGATACTCGTCCAAAAAACAATAATTTCTCGCGACTTTTTACTTAAATTACTATTACAATCAAAACCACGATTCTGTTACAAATATCTTTATTTTTATATAAACTATACACAAAATATCATTACATGTTCATCATCTTAGTCTGTGGTTGAAATTGTGGATTGGTTCTGCTACTTGTACATATCAGAATTAAATTTTGCATACATAGCTTTGCTAGGCTCAAATTTATTGCAAAGTGAGATCTAATAGACACGACTGAATTTAACATTTTTAATATCATTTCGTTTCGAATTTTACATTCAACAATATTCATCAACGAGAATATTCTCTCCACGAATGCATTCGATGACGGTAAGCTTAGAAGAGTAAATGCAAATAGAGCTAAATCTTTGAACAGGAATTGGTAGGCTGCAGTTTTTTAAAACTATAACCTTCCTCCAGAAAATAATAGGGTTATCAGGGACTGATTCACCAAACATCTCTTTCCAATCGATATTTAACAAGTTTCTATATATTGTATCTCTATGTTAGATATTCTATTGGGGGTTTACAAACGTAAGTGGCAGCTCAGAAAATTTTAGTCTTTGGACTGGCTTTAAAATTATAGCAGGACTATAACTTCTTATCTGCCGAACAATATTTAAATGTGAGGACATGCGTTTGATTAATTCAAGTAAAAGTACTTCAATAAAATCCACACATTTTCCTTTAATATCTTCAACCTCTACAGATAAAATATTATTAGCCGTTAGTTAATTTTCAAACTCAGAATATTATATTTTACGTAAGTGGAAATAGAAACACAACTAAAAACTATTACGCGCAAACAAGTGACGAAGCAAGAGAGAGAATATTAACTTTTTTTTTTTTTTTTTTTTTAAAAGAGGTGGGACGTGTGCCCTCTCACACGCGCCCGACCTCCGTACAATTTTGGCTTCGTTAGCTTGAACATTTAGCCATCAATTTACTATAATGAGGGGAACAACTTAAATCCGGACGGATACAAACACCCAGGAACACGGTGGGAATCGAACCCACCAACTCCGTCAACGAAGACGGCATAGCGCTACCTATAGCCTCTCCGCCACCGGAGCTCCTGAAGGTTGTCTATTTATAAGCTATTTGTTTTATTCATTTAGAGTTTTCTATGTATTAATGCTAAAATAGTAGGTTATATTTGTACATAATACCTAATAAAATTCACATTCCTTAGATAATTATTATACTCAACAAATTTATTTATTTGTAAGTAAAAATAATTATTTGGGAAATTTCGAACCTTACCTTTACCCCTGTATGCATCATATATCCAAAACGATTACAGAGTCAAATAATCAAACTAGATTTCAAATTCATATATTTTATCATCAGGCACATAAAAGTTATGGAATCGATATAATAAACCATTGAAAAAAATTAAATTTTAGTCCTGAACTGAACAAAACTAGCAAAGATACTACACATATCTTCAATTTAAAATTCATACAACACTGAAAGCCAGCATCAGCTAATTTTAATGAATATCAAATTGACATCAACTCAGATATAAAATTAATATTTGGTAAGAAAGAAGCATTTAATTTAATTCAGAACATTTCTTCTAAGTTCGCTATTTTCACCTCGAATGTTACACCAAATGCTGTTTAAATCTAGTATAATTATACTTTATCATTATCCGTCTCTTTCATTTATTTTTTTAAACTATTTTTTTAAACTGATTAAAATATTTTTTTCCTTCCATATTTCTAATCAAAAATAGATATCAAGCAACATAAACTTCGACTGAATGGAACAGGTGGACTAATGTAAAAACGTGAAATAGTTCAATTTAATAAGTGAATTCGAACAAGATACATCATAAGTGAAACTTATGAGAAAATCAGTTCATAGATTGGAAGTCTCAAATGACAACCACAAAAAAAATTAAATAAAAAGGACTTGAAACAGGATTTTTAGATGCTGTTCATAAAATGAATTTGGTGAATCTTCTAGAAAATTGGATAGCGGATTGATCGTCTCTAACATGGCGGTAAATTTTTCAAAAAGTAAAGTAGTTAAAAATTAATTGAAAAAATATTTTACCGGTATATAAAGTGATATACCTAACTATTTCTTCAAATGACATCTTGCTATTGAAATTAAGTATGTTTTTTAAGTCAAAGAACCTACATTTCAATGCCGATTCCGAACTGGTATTGAGGATCTAATCTGGAACATTACCTATCATAATATTTTAAAACACTATATTTATGGACGAACCTAACACCCAAGGGTGGGAATCGAACCTACCAACCCCACAACACAAAATAGCATACTGTTTCGCCAGCCACAGAGCCTCCAAGGTTATTTCTGCCACGGAGCCTCCAATGATATTACTACTAACTACATAAACTATCAATAAAAGAAAATTGGAAAATCGAAGATGTCAGTCCACGTATATTGTTATGTTCACCAGAATTTTTCAATATCAATGTTTATTTATGCTGGAAAAACAATTTTTTCTGTTAGAAATTTGTGGGATCGTGATATTAAATACACTAGAACTTCTACATTAAACTAATGAATCTTTATTATTTCAATTATATTTATATTTCGATATTTGGAAAACTCCATTGAGAGTTACGTTTTTACACTTGAGAGATCTGTTATAGGCTTCAACTAGACTTGAAGCAAATTGGGTATTTTTCATTTATTGGCAGGTTTTCACTTTAAAACCCTGCTTATTAAAATGGGTGCAATTAGTCCTATATTTATTCTAGTACTACGTAAAAAACAAGCCCCCTCTAGAAACCAATGCTGGCTACGGCCCTGTATATATATATATATTTATATATATATATATATATATATATATATATATATATATATATATATATTATATATATGTGTAAGGTTAGACTACTGTCGAAGTTAAGGGAGAAAATGCTTAATCAGGTACGCAGTCTTAGGGCTGATTAAAAGAAAACTCTTGTTTCTGTTCAAGCTTTCGAATCTTTATTGGCTCTTCATCAGGAACTCTACAATAATAATCATAAAGATACAAAGAAGCATTCTTAATGTTGTTTGTATCTTTATGATTATTATTGTAGAGTTCCTGATGAAGAGCCAATTCAGGCTCGAAAGCCTGAACAGAAACAATAGTTTTCTTTTAATCAGCCCTAAGACTGCATACCTGATTATGCATTTTTTCTCTATATATATATATATATATATATATATATATATATATATATATATATAAATATATATATATTATATATATATATATATATATATATATTATATATATATATATATATATTTATATAAATCTCTAAAATCATTGTCATGACATTCGTCATAAGAAAGTACCGATTCGATCAGGATCCAGTACTCTTCAAATCAATTTTCGGGAAGATACTTTGAAGATTTTTTATGCATTTCCGGTCACGTTTATCTACGACTCACTTCCTGTCAAATTCGTAGAACCAAGGGAAATCCACAATGAATGATACAAGCATGCCGGAAAATGTGTATATATTTTCTGTTATTGTTAATGTATTACACACCATGTCAACAAAAGCATTATGCATTCATCACGCACTACCGAGTTACGTAGTTACCGAGTATTCTTGTATGTTCAAAGCAGTTGCGCTCTCAATATAACTACTTTAATTAATGTGTTTGACAGTCGATGTTTTTTCTCGAACTTGGGGATTAATAATTACCAATAATTAACAACAAAATGAATATTCGCTGATATTAAGACACATTTTACGATACAAAAAAAAATTGGTTTCTTATATCCATATAATTTTTAATCTTTTATTTTTAGTCTTCATTAGATCTTCGTCGGTCGTGATATGTGGGACAATGAAATTAACTGAGAACAGGTTTCCACTCAAGTCATTACCAATAAGTAATAAAATACTTTCATCAAGACCAATAAAACACCCATTCTTTTAGCGACATATGTACTTCATTTCAATTATTCAAACTTATTGAAAAATTTGTTTTCGATTTATTTTAATGCCTATATTTTTTCACTGAATTCACTCTGTCAGATATATAATTATATACTCACGAATTTCGTGACGAAACGTTAACTGTTCAATAAAGTCGGTTTTCTAACTCAAACTACCTATTGTTATTAAAAAAAAACTCTTGAGCAGCAGAGCTCCATCACTAAAGTCGTATTTTTCGCGCGAAATGCATCGCGTCGAGATGCTATTTTAGTGAATTGAATAATATTTTGAAAAATCACGCTTGAAAAGCAAACCTAATTAAAAAGTAGAAAATAATTTATTTTCCAAAAAAAAAATTCGCTAAGTGCATCGTGATTGAGGAGAAAAATTGAAACCATTGGAGAAACGCACCTCAACATCAACTCAATTAACGAACAAAATTTCAAAGCTCTTAAAAAAAATTCTAATTCGCGAAGTGCATCGCGTACTCAATCTGCAGAAGCTGTGGAGTTCGGCAATTTTTCAAAAAACATGAAAAAACAAGAAATATCTTGGTACGTAAAAATGGCGGGGGTTGGAAAATTTCAACCAAATTTTGATAGTTTTGTTCTGCAACGAAAACAATTCCAGATAATTCAGCGCATTTGGTGAGATACGAACCGTTGTAGATGTCAATATGTACCGGGAATTATATTTATATGAAAATTAGAAATATCTACGTAAAAATGACAGGGGTTGCAGGAATTTACCTAAATTTTGATACTCTCGTTCTGCAACGGAAACAATTCCAGGTATCAAATTTCAGGTAATTCGACTCGAGGGGAGCCGCTGGAGATGTCAATATGTATCGGGAATATATATATATATATATATATATATATATATATATATATATATATATATATATATATATATATATATATATATATATATATATATATATATATATATATATATATATATATACAGGGTGTACCAATCTTACGACAAACTTCGGTATTTGAGATATTTTAAGAGATCAAAAAATGTTTTCAACAAAAATGGTATATGTCTTTAAGGTCCATATTTTGAAATTATTTCGAACTATACAGAGTGTTGCATAACTCCGTTACAAACTAAACATATGGTTTTTTAAATGAGAACCCCTATATATTATACCGAATTCGGATTACTCACATTTTTTTGAAGCTTTTGATATAAGATTTTGCTGTTATACAGAGTACGACAACAGATATGGACACGTTTATATGAAAATCGTAGCTAAATCAACGCTCTTTAGCTTATTGCGCGTTGAAGAAAAAAATTTTATTTTGCCTAACAGCGTTTCGTAATATGATGCAACATCTCCGTATTATATTAAATTTGAATTATTTCTCATTTTGTATACAGGGTGCACGGAAACTCGAACCTTTCATTTTCTCTCTTATTTCAAATGGAACACCCTGCATTTTATAGCACAAATAGAATCTTCTATTATATAACTTTATTTTTTGTCAAGCATTCCCTATACCCAAAGTTAATGAAAACAGACTTATTTTGTAATATTTATTGTGAACCATAATTATTAACCTTATATGTGAAAGCAGTAAACGTTGAATGTAACAAAAAATCCTATATAATAATAAACTTTAATAAACAATTCATTCTTAACAAAACAAGTCACCAAAAGTATAATTCTAACCGCAATATTTAACTAAATGTTCAAAGTGTTCCCGATAACATCAATGCAATGCTAGAAACCATTACATTTTGTCAGTTAGCGTTGAAATTGATGTTAACGATGAACACTTTGAACATTTAGTTTAATATTGCGGTTCGAATTATACTTTTGGCGACTTGTTTTGTTAAGAATAAATTATTTATTAAGATTTATTATTATTTAGGATTTTTTGTTACATTCAACGTGTATTGCTTTCACATTTAAGGTTTATAATTATGGTTCACAATAAATATTACAAAATAACTCTGTTTTTATTACTTTAGGGTATAGAAAATGCTTCACAAAAATTGAAGTTACATAATAGAAGATTCTATTTGTGCTATAAAATACAGGGTGTTCCATTTGAAATAAGAGAGAAAATGAAAGGTTCGAGTTTCCGTCCAACCTGTATACAAAATGAAAAATAATTCAAATTTAATATAATACGGAGATATTGCATCATATTACGAAACTCTGTTAGGCAAAATGAAATTTTTTTCTTCAACTCACAATAAGCTACAGAGCGTTGATTACCTACGATTTTCATATAAACGTGTCCATATCTTTTGAAGTACTCTGTATAACATAGCAAAACCTTAAATCAAAAGCTTCAAAAAATGTGAGTAATCCGAATTCGGTATAATATACAGGGGTACTCATTTGAAAAACCATATGTTTAGTTTGTAACGGAGTTATGCAACACTCCGTATAGTTCGAGATAATTTCAAAATATGGACCTTAAAGACATCTATCATTTTTGTTGATATCATTTTTTGATATCTCTCAAAATAACCCATATACCGAAGTTTGTCGTAAGATTGGTACACCCTGTATATATATATATATATATATATATATATATATATATATATATATATATATATATATATATATATATATATATATATATATATATATATATATATATATATATATAGATTTAATATATATATTATATATATATATATATATATATATATATATATATATTATATATATATATATATATATATATATATATATATATATATATATATATATATATATATATATATGCCAAGGTGTAAACGAATATACTGGACATGCTATGATAACTGATGAGTTCAGAACTCAATCTGCCCGATGATGGCCGTATAATCAAAATTGCAATATCAATATATAATTTCTAATATTTTTTCGTCAATAAATATAGTAAAATAAAATTTTTGTTTTAATTCATCATGGTGAATAATAACGTAGTATCGACGAATTCCAAGAAGGAAGTTTGGTTTAGTTGCTCCAGATTCTCACATTCAGTGTCTATACCTTGGACAATGTGACTTACAACAGAGTAAGTCTAGGTCAATGTTGCTACAAAAAATTGCTGAAAGTGAGAAATGTCTTTAACTTTCTCTTATCGAGGTGAATTAACGATTTATTATATTTATTAGAAAGAAATCATTATGAAATGTCAAGTGACCAGTGAGTAAAACTGTTAATATTCTTCCAGGTGTGTTATTCACTTGCATCTTGGTGACCTGTAATATATAGTACAGAAAAATTAGCTGATAGGAAAATGGAAATCAGAAGAAATCGTTTCACAATTTGAAAAGTATAGATTCCTACTCAGTTTTATGATGAAAAATTAAATGTAATAAATACTTGCATAAATATCAGTAAACTATACAAATATTTCATGACAGATAATTTCACAATTTTGAAGTGACAAAATTATTAGTACTTTCCTATTTTGATGATGTTTCACAGTATTTATTTATGAAAAAAGAACTTTATATAATATATATTAAGAAACAGGCTAAATACAATAAATCAACAAGGTTTGAGTGTAATTGAATAAAAAAAACTATTGAAAGTAATCGAGTGAAAACAAAATGGTCATAAAATTCAAATTAGTAATTTATTCCTTAAAAGTTATGAAAATAAACATTTTAGTATCAATTAATATGGAAGAATGAACTAATTATCAACTTAATCATTACATTGAATCTTAATAATGATTGGTTTGTGGAAAGTAGGACACTAATTTTAGCGATTCAATATTATATAAGTGTACTCGATACTACACCGATAGTGGTATATATCTAATCGTAGATCTTGCTAGGTCATTAATGATGAATATAATTCATCCAAAAGAAATTTCAACAATGGCTCTGAGTTTTCATCAGAACAGTTGATGTACGTGCGTCAGTTTTTTCATATCTTTCAATATTTTATTAACTTCCAGTCATTTAATAATTTTGTTTATTGTGCACAAATATAAGTATCACTGGATATAAATACCTATAGATGCATCAATTGCAGCCGGTATAGCCTAATATATGCGGCGGTATACTAATAACCTCAAAGTGAAAGGTGCGTATAGTACGTAACATTTCATTTTTAGTTAACGCTCGATTTTAAGTACTCCTCATAAAATTTGTTTCTTACGGAGTAAACTCAAAAAATTTGTTCCCTTTAATTATTCATTCTGATCCCTGACTATCATCATAGGAATAGACTATATATATATATATATATATATATATATATATATATATATATATATATATATATATATATATATATATAATATTTAAATTACAATGGTACTTATTTTTCACGAAAAATCAATATTATATTAATGAAGGTATAAAGCATTGATTCCCAAAGTGGTCCAGGTGGACCCCCAGGGGTCCACGGGAGACTCTACGGGGGTCTACGTTGGCGTGAAAAAATAATGGGGGTTCACAATTCCTAAGCGGGAGACCACGAAAATTTATCTGGTTTCGATAGAGAAGAACTAAAATGTTGGCTTGACTTCACCTATCTTGCTTGCAATCTTGCATGAAGTTGTTTGATTCTTTACCAATATAAATACGAATGCCTATGCTGAACGTTACTAATTTGTTTCCTGAATTTTGAGAAGAAAAGTAAAGCAAAGTTAATCGATGATAGTGTTTGCCAGTGTCGGAAAAAGTAAGTACTTTGTCGCAGGTGGAATGCCTTGATGAGAATATTCAGACATACGTTCAACATTCACTTGCCCTGCATGATGACTGCAGAATCACTTTTGAAGACATTTTGACGATAGAAATACCACCATGGATCATAAATCCATTTGATGAAATGGAAGTGGAGAATGTGATATTACAAGAGAAGCTACTCGAGCTTAGCACTAATAGTGCTGAAGGTGAAATTTAATGAATGGTATCAAACATTTTGGCTGCAGGCAGAAATACCCGAAAAATATCCTGGTCTGTGGGGTACTGCGAAAAAGCTTAAGATATATAGCGTTTCCCTCGTCATACCGTGTCGAAAGAAGTTTTAGTGTCGTTACCAACTTTTTAACAAAAAAAAGAGCAGATATGCGGTTATTTCTAACAAAACTGAAGCCAAATATTGATCATTTGCTGTTAATCCATCAAGAACATTCTTCCCATTTAAAATTTTGACTATTTTGTGATTGTCATTGCAGAAGTTACGTTACGTTATTAACGTTCAAGTCTAATTATATCACGACTGTTATCATATTACAATGTGATGTTAACCTAAGAATTAATATTGTATTAATTACATATTTGAATAAATACAACACAAAAAAATAAACTATTTCTCTTTTTATTTTTACCACTCCGAATGGGGGGGCGAGGAGTTTTTCAAATAAAATGAGTGAGAATTGATTGGTTCTTTTGCTTTGCGTAGATTTCTAGGAAGTAAAGTTGAATGGAATCACTTGTGATTGGCCAACTTCAATTTTTTGATATCCACCAATTCAATTAATTAATTAAGCAATAAATTCTCACTTTTTTTCGAAAACTATTAATTCGTGGTTGCAACTTTCTATAGTTAGATCTAATCTTCATATTTCTGTCGAGTTTTGGGAATATGGTAGAAATGTAGCTGCAGGGGGTCCACTGGAACCAGCAAAATTTTCAAAGTGGGCTATGAGAAAAAAAAGTTTGGGATCCCCTGGTATGAAGCATTCGAAGGAACATTATTGAAATTGAAACTGACAAACTTTGTAACACCATGAGGAAGCCAGAAAAACAACATAATAATGGAACATATATTAAGTAACTTATTTTCCCTGAAATGAAATAACGGAGTATATCTAGCAGAATAAAATATATTTTCGGAGAACAAAACAGTATTTAAAATTAAAATTATAGCAAGAAATGTCTTTTCGAAAATTAGCAAAACCTGTAAACGACCTACAACTTCAAACAAAATTTGACCATCCCTCAACCATTAGAAAAAATAATAAGAACTTATAGAACTGTTTTTCTACTACTAAATTAGTAGAACTATTTTCCTTTCAACCAGTGCCAAATTTTTAAATTTTACAAGAACGTGTAACGAAACATTGATACCTAATTACTTTGAAAAAAATTGTTTCATTCACTAATACTTTTTTTTTTTTAACTCGAGGGACCTACAGTTTAACGCCGGTTCCGAACGTCCAATGGGCTTGTAAACAATGTACATTACCCAACACTCAATCCCATAACTAGAACCACTAAATTCAGGACATACACAACGCCCAAGAGCAAGGTGGGACTCGAACCCACATCCTCGGTCAACAAACGGTACAAGGCGGTACTCGCTCACCGCTGGTCTACCGAGGTCCCTCACTAATACTTATTTCTATTTGAGAATTCCACTTGTTATATGGTATAAAAATGTCTCGATACCTATCTTACAGACTCAATTTTTAGTAACAATTATAATTTTATCTTATATTATATAAATTGGAAATGACAATTTTACTGCTGATTTAATTGGTCCTTATGATATGAAGTGTTTGCATGAACGTACATTGGATTTCTATACTACCAAACCATTGAGAAATTCAAAGGCAAGTTCTTTTTGTCCATATTTTTAGTTTCAGTCAATATAGTATTATTTGAAGAAAATCTATTCGAAAATTACTTTTCATGAAAAATATAGCAAAAGGTTCATTAACAATATCATGAGAGGATGATATTTATGCTGTGGAATGTGCGTTCTTTATTATGTTATTAACGAAAAAATAGTAACAGCCAATTTTATCTTTTTGTTTAAATTAATGAAGCAATCTAATACATCTTGATAGTTTTATTTATGTAGAATTAATCATAATGAAGTTCTGAAGGTAGGTAATAAACTGTGGACAGTGATTGGACATGATTGGACACAAAATCATAAACTGTGAATGATCCTTTCATTCACAGTTTATGATTTTCTTCCATTAGTCTCATACTGGATGTGTTTCATTGTATGTAGATTTTTACAAACGGAGACTTCAGAATATGCCAGGGAAATTCCTATCTCATTGAAAATTTACTGATTCGTTGTCAAGTTGTGTTTGCCCACTTAGGACAATTCTAATATACAAATTGAGTACCTCGATGCAAGAAAACGATAGCTCCATTTTTCGAAACTTCTCAGAATCAAAGAAAAACGTTTCAAAAATTTATTTTTATGAAGATTTTATTTGTATATTTCGCATTATTTAAGGCTTTGTCACTTAAAAATCGAATTCAGTGATTTTTTAAAAAAAAAATTATTCGTCATATAATATAAGGTTTATGTATTGGAGTTGTCCTGTTTTTTCTCCAAATACATGTGTTTTTATTGGTTTCCTTGGTAAAAAAATTAGAGAATAATGACAAAACATGAACATGAAGTATGAAGTAAATAAAGGACTAGAGGTATTCACTGTTGACAACTCGAGTGCTTGTAGTGGCCAGACAGTGAACTATGTTTGGCACAACAGAACGGGACAGCTCCCAGGAGCTGTCACATTCTTTCTCCTAAACAACTTAGAACTTACAACTCCTTTCCTTTAATATCTTATGGAATATTGGTTGGAGCTGTATCGTTCTTCCCCACAAACAGAGAGAATAGTTTTCTCCATATATTTCAATAAAAACAGAAAACCGTCAAAAAGTGGAGCTGTCCCCTTCTTGCACCGAGGTCTTCAATTGAAATGGTAGGTAATGTTTTACTTTCAAGTTGAAGCTTAACTAAAATATCCGATTCAAAATAATTCCATAATTGAAATTTCTAATATCTGACATCCTAAATCTTTGTTAAACAAAAAACGTAATTTCTTGTAAGAACTGTGCCATTGTCAGAATTCACATGTTGCAACGTTATGACGATAAGTAGTATTCATTGTGTGAAATATTCGCATAAATTCTAGGTAAAGCAAAGTAATATTTGGCTGAATTTCTCATAATATGGTGCAATGAAACAATTGAGAAGTGAATATCTCCAAAAGTCTATGCCGCAATGCAGAGCGTATCTTCCAGTTTTTGATTATATAACACACGTATTTCATAATAAGGCCATGTCAATCTCTCCGGAAATGATTGCGTCGATTACTATAAAGTTTTCGTGGAGGTGATCGTTATATCCAGTCGAGTAACTCGATCTTTGACATACCCAGCATCTGATAAACTAGGTGTCGGTCAGTTTGATAATTTTAATTTTTAATATTCATTTACTTTGATCAACTTTCCAACTCAAGGTGATCCTGTTGGAAACTTTAAATCCGAGAAAATAGTATTTGAAGATAATGATGAGAAATATGTCCGCTTAAACTAAAATGAAATATATTATTCCTATTCAAAACAAAGTTAGGTTAGAATTCGGGTTGTAAGTTTGTGATGAAGGATTCGGTAAATGCATTTGTTCAATATTTTCGGATGAGTTTGTTATCTCTGGAACAAATTGCGAATTTTCAACATTTGTTAAACTAGAGAGATTCAAATAAGATTATATACAAAGTCCTTGTTATCAATGTTAGCAACTAAGCGAAGTATTAAATATTTGGTTAGTGATTATTATGCGGTCGTAAATTATGTTTGCACTTTTCAGAACTAAAACTTTGCGATTTCTATCGAAAAAGTAATCCGTTCTATGATAAGTTTTGTTTAATTTTTATATTATTTTTCTTCTCAGTTTTGGCTGTTGACTTGTTGAAATAGGTTAAACATAAATGTCAATCTTTTTCACTTATCAGTTAAAGCTTTCAGTTATCAGTTTTTCTTCATATCCGATGTTTATATCGGTGGTAATATTTTGAATAGTGGTTTTTCCAAATGCATCATTCTTTCAAGACTTTATTTGTTAGTTACATAGTTAGATTCTAACAGGAGTGTTTATCTAATAGATGATTGTATTTACGCCATTCGGTTTATCCAAACCAACACTCAACCACTTTTTAAGATCTTCAATCGTTTTTATCTTATTTATTATTTCGCTAGGGAGTATACTTACTATGTATAGTTGAACATCATATTTGTTGCCGATTACGTTAGAATGTCACGTTTTGCTATATGAATATATTACCCATAACGCAGAAATTGTCGTGCATTTTCGACAGTCGTTGCATATCGCATTGTGGATCTTTTTAATTTATCTACAATCCGTTGTGAGTCTATAAAATGTAATTTTCATTTTTATACAATGGTCGATAACCAATCTATTTACATATATATATATATATATATATATATATATATATATATATATATAATATATATATATATATATATATATATTATATAAGTAACTTCCGCTAAAAATCTACAATTCACGTGGTATCCAAATATGTCTTAGAGGCCAGTTAAAAAATCACGATGCATATATGTACATGTATATATATATATATATATATATATATATATATATATATATATATATATATATATATATATATATAATAATATATATATATTAATATATATATATATATATATATATATATATATATATATATATATACATATATATATAAGACATATTTGGATACCACGTGAATTGGAGATTTTTACCGGAAGTTACTATCAACATTTTTATTTTAACTGGAACCATATATTTTCCTCAACGAATAGCATGATTTGCTAAATGTTTCACCCAAGTTCTGTTCACTTGGTTGCTATGATTATGCTGATGAAAAACTGGCGACTTGTAAGGGTTTATTAGAAAAATCATAACTTCTGAACGGCTTATGACAAAAAACTAAAAAGACCAACCGACAAATGTCATCAAATTGAATGTTCAATATATTCTCCATTATTTTCTGAACACAGTAGCAAGCGCCTTGGACTGCAGTACCAGTAGCCCGTCTGATCTTGTCTGACTGTAAACTATTCATTGTATGCGTAATTCGCGCTTCAACATAAACCAATTCTTTGACACGTCCTCATGAACAAAACTCCATGGAAGCAAGGTCTGGAGATCTTGAGGGGACATAACTATGGACCCTGACTACCCCACCAACGATCCTCAAATAATTCCTGGAGTTTTTTCGATATACAGTTTCTTTATTATGAGCTAGAGCGCCGTCTATCTGATACCAAACATTGGTGATTCGTCTAAGTGGTAGCGTATTAAGAAAGTTTCTTAAAGCAACACTCAGAAAACATTTATTGAAAATTGAAACTTATTTTCTACTTCCCATAGTAAGTGGAGTTCTTTTGATGTCCAGTTATGGTTATTCTTTCTATTGAAAACAGCACGCTGGGAGAATTTAGCTTCATTTGACCACATCATGTGTTTTAGCATATTTCTATCATCTTGAATTTTTATCAAAATATATTTATAAAAATATGTTGGTCTTAGCTTGTGCAGTCTTATAGAAGAATATGGATGGTGTTTGTTCAAAACTAGTATTTTTTTAATAGACGAATAGCTTAGTCCTAAATTATTTGCAGCTCAGTGAATTGATGAAACTAGGTGAGCATCAGAGTATATTAAGACATTTTTTTGATTAGCTTCATCTCCAGTCACTGATCTTCTTTTGAAACTTGCGAAATTTCTTCATTCAAAGCGGGAAGTTCTGGATATTTTACGTTAAATGCAGTACAAGTACGTTGAAAAATTTTTTTGTGATCTCCGTGAATTACAAACAAATGGAAAATTACTTCTTTTCAATAACAAATAACGACTCATGTTTAAAACAAGTAATGTTGCCGAGATAGGTATTAGCGTGATTTTCCATTTAAACACGCAACGATGACATATTTTACACTTTTTTTCAGAGGCTACTTGATATTGCATACACATTTTGTAAATAGTAGAACTGTGGGCCCCTTGAAATAAAAAAACCGGCCAAGTGCGTGTCGGACTCGCCCACGAAGGGTTCCGTACCATAGAGCCCCCTTAAATATTTATTTTATTTTAATTTTATTATTTACTATTAAAGTAAAAATAGAACTGAGTATTTTGTAAATACTTCAAGTGCCTACATGTTGCCATTATTGATATCAATCAATTAAAAGCAAAAAAATCGTGATTGTTGTATGGAAGCCCCCATTAAATATTTATTTTATTTTGTTTCTAGTATTTGTTGTTATAGCGGCAACAGAAATACATAATATGTGAAAATTTCAACTGTCTAGCTAGCGCGGTTCTTGAGATACAGCCCGGTGACAGACAGACGGACGGACAGACAGCGAAGTCTTGGTAATAGGGTCCCGTTTTTACCCTTTGGGGACGGAATCCTAAAAAAAGGTATCTCAATAATAAAGCTTAATTTTTGTTAGCACATATAACTACCATAATTGACAACAACATTGGAGAAAAAATTAGATTCAAATTTTGACACTACCTCAAGTATATAACTGTGCCCTCAAATAATTTGTCATAAAATTATGAAAATTAACGATTCAAAATCAAAAAGATGAACGCAATAATGAAGCTAAATAAAAATAATCAAATTTGTGTCAGTCACCATAGCAACTGGCCACCTACTGGTGATAATAAATTGAATAAACCCATAAATTTCGTGAAATTGTTTTATTTACATTATTATATATATATATATATATATATATATATATATATATATATATATATATATATATATATATATATATATATATATATATATATATATATATATATATATATATATATGTATATATATGTATTTAGTACATTTGAAATAGAGAGTCCATTTATTCTAAATCCAATAATTAATTAAGATACAGCTTTCATCTAAATAGAATGCATTGGCTGATTAAGCACGTTTAACTTTTCACGAAAGATCACACTCATACTTTGTGTACCTACTCAAAACACAGTGTTATTTTATGTTCCAATATTATATTCCGAATATGAAATAAATAAGGTCGAGAAATTTTTTCAATATTAGTCAGATGTTCGTTGGTAATACCTAGAAGAAGTATTTATTTCATGTATGAGTAACCATATGTACACTAATTTCATAGTTCCTTTCTCATATTGATCCACTTCTAAACAGCAAAGCCATATCTTCACCGCCTTATCAAATGGGTAATCCCAAAATGCCGAAATTATTGAAAAATTCATTCACTATGGGTTTTGAAATGGTGTGAACAATTTATCAAAATAGGTTAAAGTATCATTCAGAGCTGTTGTACTGTCTGATCGAAATTAATTGAATATTAATCTGATAAATAAGAACCAATAGTCACCAAATTTGTAAACAAATTCGTTTCTTTACGTTAAAAATAGAACGTAACCTTCGATGCAGTCTTCGCAGGCTGATTATCGAAATTACTCTATTGATAAATTGAAAATGAAACCTTTGACACAGAAGAAAATAAATTTTTTGTTGTTGCAGGTCAACACTGTGTCAGATTATATGCTTTATCGATATATAATTTATTTTTATCCTATATATGAAATTTGTCTCCGAAATAATAAGCTCATATTTACAGAGTCAGTGAAACAAAATACTTGAACAAGTATATTATATATATATATATATATATATATATATATAAATTTATATATATTTATATATATATATATATATATATATATATATAATCTTTTGATAATTATTAGCAATAACAGGCTTGTTGAATCTCAAAAAACTCGATTTTATTAAAAAGTTGACGTTTCGCCACGACATTCGTGGCTTTATCAAAACTTTTGAAAAAATTGAAATTTCTTTGACATTTATTGATTTGAAAAAATTTGAATAGAAAAAGACTACTATGTCTCACTGAAAATTTTTTCGGCTGTGGCCGTTCTTTGTTATTTATTACGTGCTATTCAGTCCAATATTAACATTCAAATATGTTATTATTAGATGGTAAGGGAAACCACAGAAACCTTTACCCACGTTATGTTCGAAATAGGTTCAAATTATTTTGATTTTGGAAAGTCAAAGAATAGGGTAGTATTTATCTTGTTTTCAAAAATTTCTCATTGCGGCTGTGGCCGTCTTCAGTTATTAATTACGTGCTATTTAGTCCAATATCGACAGACAGGTCCGTTGATATTAGATGGGAAGGGAACCACAGAAACCTTAACCCACGTAATGTACAAAAGAGGTTTAAAATATTTGATTGTTGTCTTTAAAAAGACATCACTTGTAATTTTGGAGATCACATGTTCTAAACTATACTTTCTTTATAGAAAAATTGAAAATTCTAGATGTTTAGATTTTGTCTTCGATTGTTTCTTCGAAAAATTAAAGAATTAAATCTGCGTATATTGAACTCAAATGTTTGATATCTGTTCTATCATTTACGACTTTATTTAAATTTTTTTGAATATGTAACATTTCTAAGATTTCTCTGCGTTTTTGATCTTTTTTTATTTCTAAAATTTTCGTGCTATTAAAGTTGAAAGTATGATTCTCATTGTTTTTATGTTTTATTAGTGCTGTGGTTGGTGTTCTGGTATATTTGTGTGCTTTTAGTCTTTCTTCTAAATTTTGAAAAGTTTGTCCTATATATGATTTATTACAATTATTACAGGGTATACTATAAACACAATGAGATTTTTGCAGAAGAGGTGTTTTACTTTTTAATTTAGAATATATTTGTTTTATTTGATTCTGTGCGGTGTGGGCTACTTTAATATCGTGTGGATTTAAAATTTGTGAAATTTTATTACTTAAATCAGGAATATATGGGAGAGAAATATATTTTTTGTTAATATTTTCTTTTTTTGATGTTTCTAATGTGTTGTAAAGTTTATGAATTCTTTTTTAGTGATTTTCTGTATAAGTTTTATTGGGTAATCGTTTTTCATGAGTAATTTATGGACATCTTGTAATGTTTCATGTCTGTGTGTAGGTGAAGTAAGTTTAAGTGCTTTGTCTATATATCCGATTATTAAACTCTTTTTTTGTGACAAATGATGTGTACTGTTTTAGTTCAATGTTCTTTGTGAAAAAATTTTCAACAAGCCTGTTTTTGCTAATAATTATCAAAAGATTAGAAATAGTTCACAGGCAACAACAATTCGAATGAATAATTATATATATATATATATATATATATATATATATATATATATATATATATATATATATATATATATAATTATAAAAATGGTAGAATGACGATAAATTTTCCAGTCGAATATTCAATTACCCTTCACACAGGGCCGTAGCCAATGAGGCGGCTGAGTCCCATCTGGAATTATTTAAGCCCCCTCTATAAAAGATACCAGAATTATTACAAACCAAAAATGTTTATATCTGCGTTGAAACATAAAACTAGCCTAGTTACAAACAAATCTACCTATAATTGTAAAACTGACTTAAAATTATTTATTTGCGGCATCATTTATATATGTTGACGTTTTTATCCTTAAATAAAATAGCGACAAAAGAGCGGCTACTAGCAGGGTTACCCAATTTTTGAGAGCCGTGTCGCACTTCAGACGCTGATTTGTCGTCCAAAAGCGCAACCGTGGTTGCGACATGTTAACGGGAAAACATTGGTAACAAGTATTTTTGCAGATAAAATTCATTTATTCTAGCAGTTATTTCATACGTGTTTTGCTGCTAATTTGTCGCTCATAATTGCAATCATGATTTTTTCGCAACCGCACGAAAAAATAGTACACCCAACATGTTGCCTACTCGTCCAAAAAACAATAAAAGTTATTTTCGGAGCTTTTTACTTAAATTACTATTACAATCAAAACCACGGTTCTGTTACAAATTTCTTTATTTTTATATAAACTGTTCACAAAACATCATTACATCATCATCATCTTAGAGGCCTCGGTAGACCAGCGGTAAGGTGAACGGCCTTATACCGTTTGTAAACCGAGGATTGTGGGTTCGAGTCCCACCGCGCTCTTGGGTGTTGTGTATGTCCGAAATTTAGTGGTTATATATGATTAAAAATTGTTGGGTAATGTACATAGTTTACAAGCCCATTCGACGTTCGGAACCGGCGTTAAACTGTAGGTCCCTCGAGTTAAAAAAAAAAAATCATCATCTTTGTCTGTGGTTGAAGTTGTGGATTGATTCTGCTACTGATACATATCTGAATTAAATTTTGCATACATGCATACAGCTTTGCTAGGCTCAAATTATTTACAGCAAATCTCATTTATTGCAAAGTGAAATCTAATAGACACAACTGAATTGAACATTTTTAGTATCATTTTGTTACGAATTTTACATTTAACAATGTTCATCAATATATATCAAAAATATCCTCTCCACGAATGCATTGAGTGACGGTAAGCTTAGAAGAGTAGATGCAAATAGAGCTAAATCTTCAAACATAAACTGGTAGGCTGCATTTTTTAAATCTATAACCTTCCCCCAAAAAATAATAGGGTTATCACTTATCAGGGTCTGATTCACCAAAAATCTCTTTTCAATCAACATTTCACAAGTTTCCATATTCTATCTCTATGTCAGATATTCTATTGGGAGTTAGAAAAGTAAGTGGCAGCTCAGAAAATTTTGGTCTTCGGACTGGATTTAAAATTATAGCAGGATTAACTAAAACTTCTTATCTGCCGAAAAACATTTAAATGCGAGGGCATGCGTTTGACTAATTCAAGTAGAGGTACTTCAATGAAACCCAGACATTTTCCTTTAATTTCTTCAACCTCTTCAGATAAAATATTAGCCGTTAATTCATTTTCAAATTCAGAATATTGTGTTTTAAGTGGAAATAGAAACACAACTAAAAACGATTAAGCGCAAACAAGTGACGAAGCAAGAGGGAGAATATTAACTTGGTTGTCTATTCATAAGCTATTTGTTTTATTTATTTAGAGTTTTCTATGAGAGATTTTTTATTCGTTATTTTTCATTAGAATAAATTTTTTTCATTTTTCCAAAATGTTTTTTTAATGGATATTCCTTTTCCAGTATACTTTTCTAGGTAAAAAACAGAAAAAGCTGTATATTCCTGTCCTTTTTTTCACGTATATTTATTTTAGTACTTTGTAAAAAACAAGACCCCTCAAGAATTTGTTCAGCCCCCTCTGGAAAGCAGTGCTGGCTACGGCCCTCCCTTCAATTATCGATAGCTTCAAATATATTGATCAATAAAACAATATAAATTGCTGTTCTTGAAATTACGACTGACATAACTACTGACGATATATTTTAGAGTTTTCAAATATGTTGAGCGGTGAAGGATATCATGGACATTAATGTCATCGAAATTGTTTACATATAAAAATGTTCAAAAATCATATTCAAATTGAGTTACCGTTGAATCTGCATATAGATAGACCCTGAACGTCGAAAACAAACTAAAATTTTGAATTTTCTGTAATTATTATTCCCTTTAGTCCTTGATATAATTGCCGCAATAACATGAATGTTACTGAGAATTCTCAGGAATATATTAGAATATCAGAACATAAAAGAAGTTACTACAAGCAAAAAGAAGATTCTACTTATACATCACATCTCCTGGAACATAATCATATTTTCAATAGTGAATTTGAAATATTACATATAGAAAAGAAAGGCTATAAACTCAATTTATTAGAAGCTCCCGAAATCAATTCTATGAAACAATCCAATAATTTGTTAAATGACCGATTAGATATGAACAATTCACTGTTGTTAAATCTTTTCTAAATGTAATATTGAATATTTGGACTTGTGTTTTTCCCATGTCATTAACAGTTTGTACCATCTACCTGTTAAGAGATAACGTTTAGGTTTTCCCCATTCTTATTGTATATTCCCTTCCTTCATCTTTCAGTATTCTTGTTGTAAAAGTTAGTATGTAATATACCTACATCTGAAGAAGCCACTGTATTTGGTGAAACAATTGTCATATTAACAAAATATAGTGAAAATCGAAAACTGTGTTCTATTTACAATATTAAAAAATTCATTGTTTTTAGGAATATATATTTTCTTATCCAATTATACATTCCTACTTTAGTACTCAATTTACCATAACGAATTAATCAAATGAAGTTTTGTGCGACAGAAAATCGAAAATCCTGAGATGTTGATACTGTGCAAATATTTCTAGATTAAGAGTAAAACCTACAAAAATCTCACATAAATGCTACTTGGAAATTGATCACAGAAATGTATGTTGCATTATAGAATGAATTCTAGAAAGGGGAAACCTACTCTTGTGTTATTATTAAGTTGATTCTCAAATTGAACATGTTTTTTCAATCAGTCAGGAAATCTGTCCCCAAAACTCCATGAAAATAAAGTATGGAGCATTCTTTCGTTTCAAAGTCGAAAGAGGAGTGACTTAAAGTGATCGTCTTTCTCAAAATAGCCATGCATCCGAGTAGTTAGTTCTAAATATGAATCCTAACAAATACGACTTATGCGTCAGTAGTTATTCCTTCTGGAAATAGTTGTTAAACATCCTTCAACCTGTTATTTGAATGTAGTCGAAAGAGTTTATTGCCATCTGAGTAGTGGAAACTTATAAATTCTATGGTGAACCCGCAAAAGTTTGGTACAAATGTAATAATACTACAATTAAATATTAAGTTGTGGTAAAATAATACTGAAATCTTGAAGGCCGTTATTTCGTGTAAGAAACGAAATAGAAATATTTGTTCTTCAGATATTTAGCAAGGGATAATTTCGCCAAAAAACCATTAAACAAACTAATTTGAAAAAAATTATATCATTATATCAAAATAAATTTGTACTATATTTAAAGATCAGGTGTTCATAGATTACCTATATTTAATTTCTCATTATGTTCAATTACCCATGTCATCTCACAAGAATACCTATTTGTATTTTGTCAATAAAATAATACTCCTCTATTCTGGTTTTTAATAACACGTTCGGCAGAAGTAAACTCATGGAAAAAAAAATTTCTCTAGATAAAGTAGATTATGTGAATTGAATGTTTACCCTTAAAAATATGATATATATACATATATATATATATATATATATATATATATATATATATATATATATATATATATATATATATATATATATATATATATATATGTATATATAAATATGTATAATATTTCTGTCGAATTGACATTCAAGAAATCATTTACCATTTAGGGAACATACCCAAACTACGTGACCCATTTAGGGGGGGAGGGGGATCTCCAAAATACTACGATTGGTCACAGGGGCGGGGGTAGGGGTTAGGTTTTTGTCACGTAGTCAATGTCCTCTGAAAACGTGTTCGTTGAACATGATTGAGATAAAAAATAATTATGAATAAAAAAAAATACTTTTTTTTTGTGAATTAAGTTCCTGGTGCATATGTTTTTTCTTCTTGATATTTTTTCACCTGTAAATTATAGGTATATACAGGGTGGCCAATTTTCGATGTTTGTATGGAGTATCTCAGTAATTATAGAAGATAAAAAAACAGAGGGCGTATACTCAATCTCTTTTGTCGAGACAAATTCACTGGCGAAACCCAAAATTCGCTATCTTCTTTAGTTTTCGAGTTATAAACAAAAATTTCATTTTTCCACTTGTTTGTGAAGTTACGAAATAATAACTTTCACATTCTTTAGGCACTTTTTTCTGTATAAAACAGTGGTAGAAATGTATTTTTTCAAATGGGAATAATGGTTGCCTGTGGTTTGGTTGGATCGGATTTTTTCCCCTTTCGATGTAGGTATAATATGTCAGGTTGCTTTTGATGTGTAATGCTTTAATAGCAAGAATAATATTAGTTCATTACCTTTTGCGTTTTTTATATGTACCTATTCCATGTAGGCAGGTGACATCTATGACAGAGCTTGTCCATTTCTTTCCATCATAATATCAATTAACTGATTTAATCGTAAAAGTCAGGATGTCGTACAAAAATTACGAGAAATATGATATGTTAGAAAGCTTTATTCAAAATAATAGCAGTTGTGATATTACATCTGAGATATATTTCAATGGCTATCCAGGAAGAAGACAACGTAATAAATCTATTTTCAACTGATTAAAAGAAAATCTAATCAATTGTGAATATTTCAACAAGCCAAGACCAAAATATTAGATATTTACATAATTTTTGTTATAAGACATTACAATTATAAACAACAATACAAATTACAATAAATATTCAAACTTATGTTCATTGTGGTTGATACATAAATTACATCTCTTTATAACATTCTGAACTGCATTAAGTATGAATATTTGAAACTGAATTCACAAAGTATAAAATTTACGTGGCTGTCGTGTTTTAACGTATCATATATATCAAGAAAATCTTAATAAGCAACGGTACTACGAAATTTTGAATCAGTAAATTATTTAGGAATTACTGAGATTGAATTCTCGCACATCACTTGGTGAAACATCATAAAGAAAAAAGTATAAACTTTAAAATAAAAACACTTGACTTATGTTTCACAATATAAAAAATCTTTAGATACTGTACTCAGCAGTAATAAAAAGTCGACATGTTTCGAGCTATGAACTCATTATCAAGACTGACTACAGGAGAGTATTGCATCGTAATTTATAAAACAGACAAAAGCAAATTGATTTTCAGGTATCACCTTTGCTTTTGTCTGTTTTATAAATTACGATGCAATACTCTCCTGTAGTCAGTCTTGATAATGAGTTCATAGCTCGAAACATGTCGACTTTTTATTACTGCTGAGTACAGTATCTAAAGATTTTTTATATTGTGAAACATAAGCCAAGTGTTTTTATTTTAAAGTTTATACTTTATTATTTAGGAATTCATGGGGATAGTCCATGAATTCCTAAATAATTTACTGATTCATTTTGTCTCAACCCTTAGTTGAGACAAAAAATCAGTTCTTCCAAAATGATGGTTCACCGCCTCATAATATAAGTACCGTTTCAGAATTGTTTAATACTAATTTTGGAAATAACTGAATGATGAATAATATTCCAGTTAGGCCACCACAATCACCTGACTTAAAGTCACTGGATTTTTTCTTTTGAGGATATATAAAAGACAATTATATAAGAAAACCAGTAACAATATAAATGAACATAGACAAAATTTTATACAATGTGAATTACATTTCAAATATTGATATTGTATATATGCATAATGCAGTTCAGAATATCATAAAGATAGGTATGTAATTTATGTATCAACCATAAAGAACATCAGTTCTTCACAACATTTATTGTAATTTGTATTATTTTCTTATAGTTGTAATGTCTCATAAAATTAGATGTAAATCTCAAGATTATACAGAAAAAAGTGCCTTAAGAATGTCTCGTAATTTCACAAACAACTATGATATGCACACTTGTCTGAAAGTCAAACTTTTGTTTATAACTCGAAAATAAAAGACGATTTCAAATTTTGGTTTTTCCCATTAAATTTGACTCGAAAAAAGAGATCGAATATGCGGTCTTAATTTTTTTGTATCTCTTATAGTTACCGAGATACTCCATATAAACATCGAAATTTGCCCACCCTGTACGCACTCTTATCGTCACGCCGCAAGCGTTGTATTAATAAAGAAAAATATGAGCCAAATTTTTTTTTTCACTTTCTCTCTACAAGAAAATGATTAAAAAACATATTTATGAATTACTACGTGAAAACTATAGGGGGAGGGAGGGGGTCTTGGAATATACTACGGATGGTCACCGAGGGGGGGAGGGGGATAAAAAGTTGTAAAAAATTGGTCACGTAGTTTGGGTACGTTCCCTTATTTGAGTTTTTGGAGTATGTTAGTCGACTACCTACACTAGAAATCTTATTGTCTTCTAGTTACTTGCAATTTAACTGATCTTCAATATTGTAGGGCACTTATTACAAATTTCATTCCGAATAATTATTTCACATAGCAGTAGTATGTTTATGAATACACATACAACTTTAAGTAATCTGAAAAAAAATTTGACGGTAGATTACCTTATCACTGTTAATTCTATAATATTCAGATCAGGTTCAAAGTGTATACTGAGGCAAATGCAATCAATAATCCGTTGGCAAATAAAATAATTACCCGAAAAGTTATGAAGAAATTGTAAAAAAATCGAAGAAAATCTAATAGAATTTTAATAAAATAAATTCTTCAGTGAGAACTCTAGAAACAACAAATTTAACAAGAATGATGGAATTGATAGCGATTTCAGAAAAATTAAGAATACTGATGGAAAACTCAATAAATATAAGGTATAAATTATATAAGCGGAAACGCTTGCTGTTTGTCTTAGAAAGTTCCTTAGAATGGGATTCCCCAAAAACTCAATTACCTTGGACATTCTACTATAGCCGTGTATCCGAGTAATTCTATATTTGAAACTTCACCACACACTAATGAATTTATGCGACACTTAATTTTCAATTAATCCTTAAGTGGAATTTGGAATTTAATCTCATGGACAATAATGGCTATAATTTGTTAAGTTGAAATAAATTTCATGTTTCTGAAATTGAACAATGAAGAGAAATTTGCATGTAATTTCTTCGCCTTGAAAATCAATCAGGTCTTATAATAAAATAAATAATTATCTTCTGCTTAATACATTTACATTATGTCAAAAGTTCTTCTGAATGAATTATATAACACAACATTTTAGGAAGTAATGATATACATAATTGTAGTGTTGCATAATGTTTTTTTTTTTTTTTTTATCTCGAGGGACCTACGAATATTCGAATTGTTGTTGCCTGTGATCTATTTTTATTTATTTACTCGTTCTTAGTTCTCGCGGATAGCATTAATCGCCTCCGTGGCAAAGTTTGACCAAATCTTCCATACCGGAGAGTTCAAACAATAAACCACAATGAGGGTGATTGTCTTCCGTATCAGAGGATTTTGTTTGTTGTACTATTTTCATCTTCAAATTTTCAATCCAATGCTTTGCTACGCCGTTCTGATGAGGACCAAAGAGTCCGAAACACGTGTCAACGGCTGCTTCCATATAAACGTACTATACCGATAATTTTACTCCACATCTTTAATGTTTTCCCATGACTCATTTCTTTGTTGTTAGATAAATAATACCCTATTATTTTTATTTTCAAACATTACGTAGGTAAAGGTTTCTTTGGTTTCCCTTACCATCTAATGATAACATTTTTGAATGTTAATATTAGACTGAATAGCATATAATAAATAACTAGCAAGACAAAGCAGCCTTATTTTTTCAATTTTTTTCAATTTTTTCACATCAATAAATGTCAAAGAAATTTCAATTACGAATATCGAAGTGAAACGTCAACTCTTTAATAAAATCGAGTTTTTTAAGATTCAACCAGCCTGTTATTGCTAATAATTACCAAGAGATTATATATATATATATATATATATATATATATATATATATATATATATATATATATATATATATATATATATATATATATATATATATATATATATATATATATATATATATATATATATATATATATATATATATATATATGAGATATTAAAAATACAGCCTGAACTATCTCAAATTGTTTTGAATATAATATATATTTGAAAGAAAACACACATTTATTCCGTTTATTTTCTGAGTTACATATTTTCTGTAATCAGATGAGTTTACTAGATAGCAATTGAGAAAAAGTTTTGACTTTTAAATAAAACAAAAGTAATCAAAAATAATTCAAAATAATACACTTGAAATTGAATCTTTCAGATATGCTGATTCATCAAGTACTGAAAGTCCATAGGTAATTGATTTGAATACTTAATAAAAACAATTGAAATAATTTCACTAGTTTCACGCATTCAATCGAATTTTTCAATCAAATAGGAATGATAGGAAAACTTATTTCCGAGGACATTGCACTAGGCATTCTCAAATTTCGCCTTCTGTAGTGCCAATGCCAAATGCTGAACATGGCAAAGCACTTATTTGACTCCAGGTAATTAGATATCTTTTAGATAATGTCAATGTTCTAACTGAAGATTTTCTGTCTAGCTAAATTGTCTGTTCTAAGTTAGACAAAATAAGCCACTTCCTTCTTCGCTACAACACGTGACTTACATTTTGTTGAGAACGTAGAGAGGTATGTCCTTAGCAAATAAATGGAACCTAGAAGAATAATGCCTGCAATGAAATGAACACATTCCTTTGATAATTTTCTCTACATTTAGAGAATTCAGTTTATTTTTCAGGTAAATTTCGTACCAGTGCGGGTGTAGCTATTATATAGATTGCTAGAAACTATACCTGTCAGTGATACGAGTATATCTTTATGTGAATGCACGTGTATATAAATAAGGGTGCACTTGTAAATATTTTGAAAAGTCAATTTTGTCACTTTCAAATGCCGTTATTGCAAAAAAGCGGAATTATATATATATATATATATATATATATATATATATATATATATATATATATATATATAATCTTTTGATAATTATTAGCAATAACAGGCTTGTTGAATCTCAAAAAACTCGATTTTATTAAAAAGTTGACGTTTCGCCACGACATTCGTGGCTTTATCAAAACTTTTGAAAAAATTGAAATTTCTTTGACATTTATTGATTTGAAAAAATTTGAATAGAAAAAGACTACTATGTCTCACTAAAATTTTTTTCGGCTGTGGCCGTTCTTTGTTATTTATTACGTGCTATTCAGTCCAATATTATAACATTCAAATCTGTTATTATTAGATGGTAAGGGAAACCACAGAAACCTCGACCCACGTAAAGTTCGAAATAGGTTCAAATTATTTTGATTTTGAAAAGTCAAAGAATAGGGTACTATTTATCTTGTTTTCAAAAATTTCTCATTGCGGCTGTGGCCGTCTTCAGTTATTAATTACGTCCTATTTAGTCCAATATCAACAGACAGGTCCGTTGATATTAGATGGGAAGGGAACCACAGAAACCTTCACCCACGTAATGTACAAAATGGGTTTAAAATATTTGATTGTTGTCTTTAAAAAGACATTACTTGTAATTTTGGAGATCACATGTTCTAAACTATACTTTCTTTTTAGAAAAATTGAAAATTCTAGATGTTTAGATTTTGTCTAAGAAGATGAGTTGTTATGGTTAGAGTTTGTTTGTTTTGATTTATGTTGTTTCTTCGAAAAATTAGAGAATTAAATCTGCGTATATTGAACTCAAATGTTTGATATCTGTTCTATGATTTACGACTTTATTTAAATTTTTTTGAATATGTAACATTTCTCTGCGTTTTTGATCTTTTTCTATTTCTAAAATTTTCGTGCTATTTAAGTTGAAAGTATGATTCTCATTGTTTTTATGTTTTATAAGTGCTGTGGTTTGTGTTCTGGTATATTTGTGTGCTTTTAGTCTTTCTTCTAAATTTTGAAAAGTTTGTCCTATATATGATTTATTACAATTATTACAGGGTGTACTATAAACAACATGAGATTTTTGCAGAAGAGGTGTTTTACTTTTTAATTTAGAATATATTTGTTTTATTTGATTTTGTGCGGTTTGGGCTACTTTAATATCGTGTAGATTTAAAATTTCTGAAATTTTATTACTTAAATCAGGAATATATGGGAGAGGAATATATTTTTTGTTAATATTTTCTTGTTTTGATGTTTCTAATGTGTTGTAAAGTTTATGAATTCTATTTTTAGTGATTTTCTGTATAAGTTTTATTGGGTAATCGTTTTTCATGAGTAATTTATGGACATCTTGTAATGTTTCATGTCTGTGTGTAGGTGAAGTAAGTTTAAGTGCTTTGTCTATATATCCGATTATTAAACTCTTTTTTTGTGACAAATGATGTGTACTGTTGTAGTTCGAAGTTCTTTGTGAAAAAATTTCTTTTCTATGCCATTTTGTGATAATTTCATTGTTTTTGTGTATGAGAGTAATATCAAGAAAATTTAATGTATTGTTCGTTTCTTTTTCTAGAGTAAATTGTAATTTTTTATTGAAGTCTTTGAATATTTTGAGAATATCATCAACAAAATCTTCTGATGTTATTATGAGGCAATCATCAACATACCTTTTGAAAGTTATAATTCGTTCATTCGAATTATTCAATACATTTTCTTCTAAATATTCTAAAACTAATTGAGCTATAACACTGGAAATAGGACTTCCGATTGCTACACCATCAATTTGTTGATAGAAGTTATTTTCATATTGAAAATAGTTTGTACCAAGTGAAAATTGAATTGCTTCTATAAAATCGGTTTTAGGAATATTTGTATAATTTTTGATAATATTCCATTTGTCATTAATTATTATTGGAACCAAAGAATTTGGAATATTGGTATAAATAATAAAATCGAGTTTTTTGAGATTCAACAAGCCTGTTATTGATAATAATTATCAAAAGATTAGAAATAGTTCACAGGCAACAACAATTGTAATGAATAATTATATACATATATATATATATATATATATATATATATATATATATATATATATATATATATATATATATATATATATATATATATATATATATATATATATATATATATATATATATATATATATATATATATATATATATATATATATATATATATATATTTATAGATATATATATATATATATATATATATATATACATATATTATAATATATATATATATATATATATATATATATATAAATATATATAAATAAAATATATATATAAATATATATATATAAATATATATAAATACATATATTATATATATATATATATATATATATATATATATATATATATATATATATATATATATATATATATATATATATATTTATATATATATTTATATTTATTTTTGTCACATAACTTCGTAACTTTCTCAAAAGATTTGAGAAAGAATTTATATGGATAAACGTTAACAATTCAATAAATTCATTTTTCTAATAAAATAGGCCTGTTATTGCTAAAAAATACATGTATATATAGTACCGAAAAACGTACATATGTATTTCATTTATTCCGGTGATAATCACCATAAGAAGATTCGCTAAAAATTCCAACACTAACAATTTCGTCACTTAGTAGATACAAGAATATTCAGCTCGGTTTTCTTTTATTTTCATGAAAATGAATCAAGTTTGGGAGTAGGTTAAGATGAAAGACTAATCGCAATTACTATAACGTGGTTGATGCTTCATTTCAACTAAGACAATCTACAGATAAACGAATTCTTACTTCAATTCATAACAGCATTATTATTGTACGTTGTACGGTCACAGTGTTCAACAGGTACAAAATTTAATGATATATAAATAATCTCGGTTATAATAGGCAACAAAAAACAAATGCGAAAAGATGTCCTTGACCAGAAGATTGTTGATCCAAAAAAAATTAATAATTCTTCTAACTCGAAACAACTATAAATTTATCAATAACTTGTTATTTGCCATAGACGATTCTCATGTTAATATAAGAATGTTCGTTTTATGATACTTCAGAACAGTGTTTTATGGAGATTGGTTTGAAGTTTGAGCTGGCAGTAAAAAAATACTACAACCATGAAACCTGACGTAAACATTCTTTTCAAGGTCATATAAACAAGGAAAAGAATAAGGGTGATTTAATTGGGAGGAAATTCTAACTATCCTTGGTTGGATACCACGATAATAGTGTTATTGTTATTCGAGAAATAGATACCTGATGAGACTCCGCCACGAAATGTCTCAAACAGTTTCATATATCAAACTTTATAATTGGTACTAATTGAATTCCATATTTTTATACCGTGGTTAATTATATAATATCCAATTTGGATGTTTTATGTTTGTTTATTCGAAATTAGGAAAACTAAATGAGAAGTGCTGAATAAAATCTTCTTAACAAGTGTATTTGGTGTCCTACAGGAGGCGTCTAGTTGGTCCGCTCTCATCGTAAAATTTCTGACGGTGCTGATTTATAAAACAATAGTCACATTTTGAGTACTGGAAGTCAGTGACTAAAACGTGATAATTTCAATTGAAATAAGTCAATTCAGTTTGTGTTGATTTATGATCTGTTTTCATGGTTTTCTTGTTATAATTCAATGAATATACATATGAGTTGATCTAGAAATTTGATTAAATGTTTCAATCAATTTAGTTATTCTGTGATATTAAAATTTATTATTTGCTGATGCCATTAAGTATATATTATACAAATCTACATAACTCCTTCTTTCAACAGGTTGGGGTCTACAAAAAAATTCAATCAGATAATTTTTCTAAGAAATATAAATCCCAATAAACTAATTAATGAGTTTTTAGACCTTTCCAAATAAAGTCATGAATTTCAACAAGGTTTCTGTGATTTTTTTTAAATGGCCAAGGCAAATATTAGAACGATTTCTAGATGAATGACAATAAGCTTGACACAATCTTCAGAATTTTGGCTTATTACATTAAAAAATGCTTTGAAATAAAACGCAAAATTTTCATTCACAAACTTATTTTTACATTAGCACTCTAATGGGGTTTTAATTTTTGTGATGAGAATATTTTCTTTTCATTGTCGTGAATGCATATATTTTTACATAATAGAAGTTAGACAATTCTAAACAATAACTTCAAATGAACCTCGGCATAATGATCTTGATGTTGTAGAAATGTAAATTTCTGTTTTGGATTTCAATTCTCTTTTAAATCTATAAAATTTGAAGTATTTCAATTATTGTAAATTAATATTGAGCATTTTAATGATGTGATGTACTGATATTTTTACAATATCATTCAAAATTCTCAATTCATTATTGAGTATAAATATATATGTACATATATTATATATATATATATATATATATATATATATATATATATATATATATATATATATATATATCTATATATGTTTGAAAAACTTGGTTCAACCGCGTAAAAGATTTGAAAAATCTCGACGTTTCGGCTCCTTTTGCGAAGCCATCTTCAGGAGAATTAGAAGGGGAATAATTCAGAATCGTGGCCTCAATCTGCCTACTCCACGATTCGAATTAGGAGGAATCGGAAACAATACGATTGCGTGATCTCAACCTGCCTACTCCACTAACCGTATTGCTTCCTATCAACTCTGAAGTCTCAACCTGCCTACTCTTCAGAGTCAACTGACAGAAGTCGCGTGGCCGTATTTATAGGGGAGGGGTGCGGCTACTCACGCTCATCAATCTGATTGGGTGTGACATGGCGACCACTGAGAAGTGGTTTCCATGCTGATGGGAGTCTGTGACTGTCATCTCTGGTGTTCAAACAATTTGGACGTTTTTCTATTTCTACAGCTTCACGGAAAATTCGGGATTTGAAAGATCGGAAAGGAGCAATAGTTCTTGTATTGGGGAAATCGATAATGTGGCCTGTTTGGGTGTGATGTTGGGAAAGGGCGTTGGTGATATCTGAGTGTCTTACTGAAAGTGAATATTCTTTGGCACGGACCTGAATTCGTCGGTTCGTTTGTCCTATATAAGAACGGGGACAATTGGAACAGGGAATCTCATAAACACCGTGATTTTCGTTAGGAATTTTATCCTTGACGGATCTGACCAATTGGGAGAGTTTTTGTTGAAAAAAAAACTCTCCCATCTATATATATATATATATATATATATATATATATATATATTATCTCACTAACCCAATTGATTATATTAATAATCTAGATATTTAACTGTGAAATATGTTACAATTTTTGTGTTTTTTTTCTTTTTGTGTGCTGTGCCGCTGATCTAGTTCAATTTGGTTTATATTGAGTTATATGTGATGTATGCCATATGATCAATAAATAAATGAATAAGAATCTTATTAACGTTAAATAGGAATTAAGATTCATTTTTCATCATCAAATCAATACATTTCCTATGTTCCATTCATGAAAAATCTTTTTTTTCATCTAACGATATCTAAAAGTTATGCATATAATAATTCGTCATTCTATAACATTTTTTTAAAGAAATATAGTTTTTTTTTCAATAGAAAGAACATTTATTCTTTGTCGACCCTTATTGCATCATATAAACTGAGCAGAATATAGTTACAGAAAAAACTGATTCATCGTTAAATTTTGTACATCTTGTATTTGAGTGATATTGCATTCATCAATAATTTTAACAGATAGAGAAAGCATCAGTTTTTAAACGACAGGATATTTACATTCCTTATGACGTGAAGTTCAAAGAAGTATTATAATAGATATTGCAAGATTAGTGCAGTGAATTATGTTGGAAATTTACAGTAGATAAGAATTTAAATGATATCATATCACAAATATTCTTCCCTTTGCAATTACTTTATGAAGAAACATTCTAAATTCAAAATTCTCTCATAACGAACTGATAAACAAAAAATGCAGTTTTTTGTGAACCAAAAATAAGATGTTTGGTAATGAAATTGTCAAGGGCACAGGCGGTTCTGGATTCGAATCCCGGATAAGATATGGATGTTGTGATTGTCCAATATTTGCAATTTAAACTTATATATCTCTACGTGTAAAATAATCTGCTGGGTAATGTACTAGATTACGAACCCATGAGGGTAGATGATGGAGAGCACAGGCGAATACTTTCCCTTTAAAAAAAAAACAATCTATTGGGCCGATAGATTATGAATAGCTAACTTGTGGCTCATGTTCTATAGTATATGTTGGCGAAACTGGCAGAAACTTCGGAGTTAAACTATCTGAACATAAAAGAAGTTACGATAAGGAAAAAACGGATTCGACATATTCATCACACCGTCCTGCTGGAACATACCTAATCATAGCTTCACTAACGAATTTGAAATATTACATACAGAAAAAAAGGCTATAAACTTAACTTATAAGATTCCCTTGAAGTGAATATTAGAAACAGTTCCAATAATTCATTCAACTATCAATTCATCATCAGCCTGTATTAATCCACTCCTGGACATAGGCCTCTTCCATTTCCCTCCATGTTGACCTTTCTTGTGCTGGAAGCATCCAGTTCTTTCCAGCTCTTCTCTGTATGTCATCTCGCCATCTTAGCATGGGTCTGCCTCTGCTTCTCTTCGTTCTTCGTGGTCTCCACTGCATAGTGATTTTCGTCCATTTCTCATCGTTTCGCGCAACGTGACCTGCCCAACGCCACTTGTTTTTTGCAGTTTGTTTTATGACGTCGCTCACTTTGGTTCTTGCCCTGATATCCTCGTTTCTTTGTCTATTTCTTGAGCTAATTCCCAGCATTGCACGCTCCATCGCACGCTGACAAACCCGTAGTTGTTATGCACTTTTCTTTGTCATGGTGACTGTCTCGAGTCCGTACAATATAACTGGAAGTACGCAGGCATCGTATATTTTCCGTTTCAGATTAATTGGTATCTTCGGTTCTTCGAAGATATATGCGAGTTTTCCAAATGCTGCCCATGCCAAACTGATTCTCCTCCATATCTCGGCTGTCTGGTTGTCTTTGCTTTGCCTAGCCTGATGCTGTGTCCCAGATATATATATATATATATATATATATATATATATATATATATATATATATATATATATATATATATATATATATATATATATATATATATTCTTCCACTAGTTGAAGTGTGTGGTTAACGATATTGACATTGATGTTGGTGTTGTTCGAGCTCATGATCTTCGGTTTCTGGAGGTTAATTTCTAGTCCAACCTTCTGTGACTATTTCTTTAGTTCACATATCATGGCGCTAAGTTCCTCCTGGTCGGTGCTCACGATCACAATGTCATCGGCGAACCGGAGATGACTTAAAAATCTCCCGTCTATGTTGAACGATCAATTAGATATTAATAATTGAAGACTTCGGCGCAAGAAGGGGGCACCTCCATTTTTAGAAAATTTTCAGGAGGTGATAAAAACTGTTTACTTTGAAAAATATTCATGATTTCGATTATCTGTGAGCACTATGTTTCAGTTTAGTGATAGATATATAATATGTTCGAATATGAATGTTTTAGAAAAATTTCTCAACAGAAAAAACTTTGAATAAATCTTGATGAGCTGCCTCCTTTTTGCACCGGGGAATTATATAAAATATTTCGATACGAATATTATGCAGTATCAAATGAGAAAAACAGATTTTATGAATAATTTTATTTAGAAAGAAGTAACAAGTAATGCTTTGTTATATTGAACATTTTAAACATCTGTGAAGCTGTCTTCAGACTGGTTAGGTTGTTCTTCACCTTAGCACTTAAGACCCTCGTGAAACGACATACATTCTGCTGCTAGTTCTTTTACATGGAGATACTTAGGACGCTTGAGAGGTATGAGCCAGAGTAGAGACCAGAAAAGTCAGCTTAACTCCAGGTTTTTGAAGAAAAAATGCATCTTTGAAACAGTCACTGGCGGAGCTGCTGCCTTCGACACCTTTTTCAGTGTATTCTATCACTCAATAGGCAGAGATTGCAAATTTTTGTTTTCCTTTATTGACTACAAATTTCTTGAAGAGTTTACTAAAATGGTCATTGAAATTTAGAATCATATCTTGGGTAACCTTAACTATTTCAAACTTGCGAAGGCAGCCCATTCTTCGGGTAAGACAATCCTTTCTCGTTTTCTCTTTTCCTTTTCTATCAAGCCAAAACTTCTGTCACATGGAAGAAAGCTATGTCCTGGTTCTGGATATCTATGAATTATTTTGGAGAACTTCTTATTATCTGTAATGGTATAGAGATAATGAGCTAAATTTGATTTTCGTTCTGCGATGAACAGTTATCGGAATACAGAAATAACTTTGTCACAGTTGCTGGTACATATTGATTAATAAAATGATGTAAAAAGCTCACTACGTCATGTTGCCCCTTTTTGGCAACTGTTTCATCCTACATAAACAAGTATGACTTTCCTGTGCTCGCTACAAAAATACAAAAATTATATTCCCAAAGCTGACGTTTAAAAAAGACATCTCCACTAGGAACATGAGGAAGGGGCATATTTTGTTGGCAAAAAAATGCTAATAAGTCAGTTTAATTGTTGCTCATTTTAACCTTTGCTACAACCTCTTTCAATTTTGTGTAAAAATGGTTTGCTTTCTTTTCGTGTACTGCTTTCTCCAGTCCCAGATTTTTTTTCACTTTTTCAAAAATTCCACTGAACACAGATAATGCAAGCGTTTGCCGTTTACAAAGCAATAAATTTAGCCGGTGCTGCCACAAAGCGACAGAAACATTTTTCGACAACTCATTTGATGCAAAAACGAGACAGCTCCGGAGATGCCTCATTCTTGCACCGACTTAATGAAGGAGGTATACATATTTTCCTTACAACAACTAAACAAATCAACGGACATGCCTCGTTCTTGCACCAATCGATAGACGAACTCTTTGTTACTGGTTTCTATCGTAAAAGTGACATTGGTATAAAAGTGGAGCTGCCCCCATTACCATGAGGAAACCTCTGAAAAAAACTCATGGCAGACCAGTCGGCCCCGGGGTTTGAACCCGAGACCTCCCAAATACTAGCCAGCGTACCTAACATACTTTGCGCACCAAGCTGGTTAGTTGAGTATGTTAGGTACGCTGGCTAGTATTTGGGAGGTCTCGGGTTCAAACCCCGGGGCCGACTGGTCTGCCATGAGTTTTTTTCAGAGGTTTCCTCATGGTAATGTAAGTCACTGCATGCAAACTTATAAGGCGAATGCTGGGCCAGTATTAATCCTCTGAACCCTACCCACACTTCCTATGTTCCATAAATATCCCGTCTCACCTATCCTTAATGTGCTTGTACATACAAGTGTATCCTCTGATCTGGCTGAAGGAGTTAATCCCAAACTCAAGCTGCCCGCCTCCCTGACACATACTTCAGGGAGGAATGAAACACGTGTGTTTCCTTTCCTTCCTTTCCTTTTTGCGCCGGAGTCTTCAATTATCCTCTATTGAATTTATTTTAGTGAAATATTGAATCTTTATATCTGTTACGTTCAACCACTTTTATACTTTTATCTGCCTGCCAATAAATTACGTTTAGATTTTCCCATCCCCATTTGTATTTACCATATTTCTAGATTCGTAAGATATTCCATTCGAAAGTTAGTTTCAATTACTCGCCTGATGAAGATACTGTGTTTGGCGAAACAATTGTTATGTTTAACACAATAAAGTGAAAAAAAAGTAAAAAGTTTTTTAATATTAAGATGTTTGGTAAGTTTAATTCAGTTGAGTATTCAG